>CAUYSK010121775.1:0-30442 GCA_963575035.1 Avahi laniger | reverse complement strand
CAGATAATTTCTTTCTATTTTTAGTAGAGACGGGGTCTCGCTCTTGCTCAGGCTGGTTTCGAACTCCTGAGCTCAAACAATCCGCCCGCCTCGGCCTCCCAGAGTGCTAGGATTACAGGCGTGAGCCACCACGCCCGGCCTCCAATAGTATTTTTTATAAGTGTGAATTTCTAAGTTGCCAATTACCATAATATGATAATGGAAAGCAGCAAGGTGAACTATACTGTCCTGACTTATACCCTGGGTCCTCATCAGAGAAATAGTCTGTTTCTAGCTCAATAATATTAATCATCCTTAATTTATAGGGATCTTAAAAAACTGGAGACAGATCTTGGCCAAACTGTAATTCGGATCCTCTTTAACATTAACGAGGCTATATAGCATTTCCTTTGAATAAGAACCAATAAGGTCACTTAAGGTCTATGCAGGTTGAGTACCCCTTCTCTGAAATCTTTGGGACCAGAAGTGTTTCAGATTTTGGATTTTTTTCAGATTTTGGAATATTTGCAAATACATAATGAGACACCTTGCAGAAAGAATTCAGGTCTAACACCCAAATTCATTTATGTTTCACACACACCTTTTAAACATAGCCTGAAGGTAATTTTATACAATTTTAAAATAATTCTGTGCCTGAAACAAAAGTTTATGTACACTGAACATAAAAAAGCATAAGAAAGCAAAGGTGTCACCATCTCAGCCACCCGTGTGGACAATCTATACTTGTCTGACATCACCATCATGCTGTACGCAGAAGAGGTATACTGCAGCTGACGGGGGCTAGGACAGTCTTTTTTCCTTTGGGGATGCTGAGTAAATTTGTGTGGTATGAGCCTGCATTTTGACTATGACCCATCACATGAGGTCAGGTGTGGAGTTTTCCACTTGTGGTGTCATGTCACTGCTCAGAAAGTTTCACATTTTGCAGAATTTCAGCTTTCAGGTTTTCAGTCAGGGAAGCTCAACCCATATTAGAGCAGGAGTGAGCTCTGGGCTTGAACTGAAGATGGAATCTTCAGATTGAGGGGTTGTGTCGTCGTATCCTTTGCATGAGAACTGTTCCCCACTAGAACTGTTCCCCATAAAAATATTATTTTCTACATTTAGGCTTAGTTTATGCTCATCTCTGAGATAAATCTTTAGTTATTAAAGTAGTCATGGTTATAAAGCTGAAGTTTTACTTTTGTCAAATTTTTAAAAAATGAAATGAATATGGAAATGATTAACCATGTAATCAAGTTAAAGGACAGAATAAAGTCATTACTTTCTACCCAACACATTCATGCAATTTAACACATGCAGATACATTCCTGAAAATGCTTACCTTGTCCCCCTGCAACCCACTTAATTCCAATCCACCACAACGTAAACATCGTACAGTGATGATATACGTGAAGGAAAGAAACCTGGTTGTTTTTCTTCCTCAGGATAAAAAACACAGTGTCCAAATACTCAACTCCTTTAGATACAAAGTACCACCACAGAGCAGCAGCTATCTATAAAAAAGAAAAGCATGTTTTAAACATCAAAATGACGCTCATATGGGTTTCTATTCATTGTAAATCAGTCCAAAATAATCTTTATTGCACAAAATGTCCAAGGCATGGAATCATTTATGGCTAAGTAGGTTTAAAACCTAAGCATCTATCCATGGGGAAAAATAGAAAATAATCCAGAGCTATGTCTACATGATGCCAATAATTTAGACACAATTTCAGCCTGTTACATGGGTAAATGTCACATAGTGCCAAACAGCTAAATATAGAGCTGTAAACACATTCATGTTGCCATGCTTTTCTATTTGGTAGAGGAACTAAGATGTTTACTTTGTAAAGATATTTCAGTTGTTCATGCTTAGCCTAATTATACCTCAGATAAACTTGCAAGCTTAAGCAGCAACTGGTCTCTGTCAGAGTGTCTGTCTCTTTCTCACTTTAACATGTGCACCAAAGTAAATATCCAGTTACAGCAGTTTGTATTAGGTGGTAATATGTTTAAAATGATAAACTGGAACAAAAAAACCCCACAAATATTTCCCAGGTCATAAATATAATCCTGCTTACATGAGTAAGTCTTTTCTTTTCCTGGGCTGTAATTAAGACACCAGATGGTGCAGAAAGATTACACTACATGCTGGGATTAAGGATCCAGTGAGAGGTGACCTCTGTACACATGTATTAAAATATTTTATAAGAATCCCAATATAACAGTAACCAAAATTTAATTTTTTTATGTCAAGTATTTTCTGTGATAAACATTCTATTACAAATAACAAATAAGGCTGTACATACTGAAATCTATTTATAAACCTTTGTGTGTTAGGGGCTTGACAGATTCATTCATAGACAGGCTTAGTTGTTTCAGCATTGAAAGATCCCTTCCTCATTTTATACCTGCATCTGGCGGATGTCATGGGTTTTTGCTTGTTTTTTTTTTTTTGTTTGTTTTTCGCTTTTTAAAAACATAATTTTAAAGTTTGGGGAAAGAGGAAAAGAGAAAGGTCATATAAAAATAAAGTCTTGTATTTACAGGTTGAGAATTATTTATTGAATTTGCTTGAGTAACACTATTGTTGAAATGTTAAAAATTGGTTGAAAATAGGCTTGAAATAGTGCACTATAGTTAACATTCCCTATTATATCAACACTTTAAGATAAAGTAATTATCACCATTTTGGCACCTTAACCTTAATCTACAAGGAAAGAGATAATGTCTTAGTTTTTTCCCTGGGCTTCTAAATTTGCCACAATTCACATATAATAATAAATAATAATTCTTCATCATTTGCAAAATGCATTAGATATCTTTAAATAGGCTACACCAAGGTGAAGAGTGATACTTCTCGGCTACATAACAATGAATACAAAACGAGTCTCTGGGCGGGGAGCAGTGGCTCACACCTGTAATCCTAGCACTCTGGGAGCCCGAGGCCAGTGGATCACTCAAGGTCAGGAGTTAGAGACCAGCCTGAGCAAGAGTGAGACCCCCGTCTCTACTAAAAATACAAAGAAATTATCTGGACAGCTAAAAAAATATATATAGAAAAAATTAGCCGGGCATGGTGGCGCATGTCTGTAGTCCCAGCTACTTGGGAGGCTGAGGCAGGAGGATTGCTTGAGCCCAGGAGCCGGAGGTTGCTATGAGCTAGGCTGACGCCACGGCACTCTAGCCAGGGCAACAGAGCCAGACTTTGTCTCAAAAAAAAAAAACGAGTCTCTGGGTAAAGTATTCACTCTACTTCATTCAGTATTAGAGAAAAGGAAGGAAGATTTCAAGTGAAATCTGCTGCAGATCTTGGGTTCTTTCTCCTCCTGGGTTACATTTCTTATAACAGCTCATTTTTTAAAGACCAGAAAGTTTATACACATCAGGAGGATAGGTTCACAATGACCAGAGTGGTATTTCTGAACCTTTATCCTAAAAATAGTAATATGTTGCCTCATGCTAGGGGTTTTTCTCGGTGTACTCCCAGAAGAAAGCAAGACAAACACTCCTCCCTTCCCCTTCCCGCAAAGCAAGTAAGATGTCAGCTCCCAGCTGAGAAGATTCTCTGGTAATATGGTTGTCAGAAGAAAATTTTTTCCTATTTCCTAGCCAACAAATCTAAACAAAGCATCCCCTCTCCAAAAAAATTCTCTGTCAGTCACATCACATAGGGTCTATTTTCTTCTTTAAACCTTTGCTGACGTGATTACTGTCTGCTCCCCACACCCACCAGAATGACAGCTCCATGAGGAAGGGACTGCAACTATCTTTCCATTCGGTGTCCACAGAGACCCTCACAGTATTAGCACATAGTAGATGCTCAATACATACTTATCAAATGAATGAAACCAACATGACAACCAAAGGGGAGATTTTTCATCAGTCCTTAAGTCTTCTCATAGGGAAATGAAGATATGGACACAAAATGGTAAGCACCATAAAGAAATTTGGTCTTGGGTCTTGATGAATATTGAAATTTATATTTTCCAACCCCACATGCCAGAAAGCTGTTTTTCTCAAGGCAAGCTACTACATACTAGACTATTACTACATATACTACATATAACATAAAACTTATATAAAACATGTTATATGTTATATTATATGTAATTTTAATAGGAACCACAGTATACAAGGGAAGTTCAGTAAATAATAGGATAATTTGTTGTTTCTTTCACTTTAGCTAAATGTTAACTTTACTAATGTATGTAACTTGAAAATAAAACATGATAACATATTACTAGTGGTTTATTTTTCTGAAAATATAAGAAAAACTGAATTTATATCTATACAAACTGTGCTATGCTTAATTTCCTAAATATTCTATAGATTATAAAACATTTACTTTCCTCAGATTTTCTTAACAAATGAGTTAGACTTTATGAGTTTCTATTCTTGACCAAAAAACAAAAATCTAAAATATCTTTACAAGAAATGCAGAACTTGTTTTTTAAAGTATTATATTCTATTAATAGTAATCTAATACACATTCACTCTCACATTACCAAATAAAAGAATATACTGGAGGTACAAAACAGATTTTCAATTATGTACTTATTTTTTTTAAAAAAACAGGTTTATTGACTCAAAACAACCCAGTACAATTTCTACTATATTAAAGTATGTATTTCACAGAGAAGAACCTATAAAATTAAACCAGTTTTACTGATTAACAGTATTTTTAATATACTTACCCTGACTTCATTAACATTATTAGAATAATCCACACTCTGGCAAATATAGCTATATCCTGCATTATAGGATCCCATGAATAACTGGAAAAAGAAGTAATAATATTTGGAGTAAAGTTTTAGTAGATACAGAATTAAAAACACTAAATACAATATGAAACCTTCAAAATTATTTTAAAAACAATATTTTCTTTAAAAATTTCAAATGCATTAAACATTTAATGCATTGGAATTTCTCAAAGTTATTGTATGTTAACTTGTTCTATGATTTAAATTTAAATCTAAATTTAAAATCAAATGTAACTTTTGGACTGAGATATCAACTCCATCTACTGTACTAAGAGAAATTGTTACTGCCATGACTCAAGTCTAAAAGTTGTCCTTCATTAACTGGCTTCTATTCTTGATCCAGAGTGGTTGTACCTAACAAGTTGGGTACAAGTGTCCAGATAAATTAAAGTTTTTATCAAGTTGAGATCCTGTAGGCTAGGTTGCCAATTAAGGGAGCTTTTTTTTTTTTTTTAAAAGAAGGGTTGCTGTTTATTTTCCTAGCATCACTAGTTAGTTCTCTGGGATCATACAGAATTTTAATAAGTCTCTTAGGAAACAAATTTCTTATATTTTTGCAACTTCAAAAATGGCTGTGTCCATCTGGCCTTTAGGATTTCCTTTCAAAATGTCATGGAGAATCTGCTGGTGGCCAGAAAAGCACACAACAATTAGTTGCAACAGTTGTATGACAGCTAACTCATTTTAGTTCAAACTTAATATACAATGACATTACATAATAAGATTTAACTTGAAGTTGGTATTTAATCTGTATATTTTGATCAATTACCAAATATGAAACTGCTGAATAAGAATTATAAAGAAATAGTTGCTACTGTTTACTGAGTGTTTAAAATGTGCCAAACACCATGCAAAAATTATCTCACTTAACTCTGATAATAAAAAGGAGTATTTTCCCCATTTATAAAATGGGTAAAATGAGGCTGAGAAAAGTTAAATAACTTCCAATGCCAGAACAGCTACAATGGGTTATTTTAAAATCCAGTCTGTTTGATTCAAAATCACATTTTAAACAACTTTCCTATACTTTATATTTCATATTTTTTGTTATCCAGAAGTGAAAAATGTCAAAAATTTACTTTTAGAGTAACTGTTATCTGGGGGTACAATATTACAGTGATGGGTTTATGTATTTTCATTTTTAAAATTTCCAAGAACCTCGGAGAATTATTATAGAGTGATCTTAATAAACCTACCTCTCTGAAGATAAAAAGGTTAAGCAAAACCATCCCAAAATTATAGACAATGAGCACTAAGCGCATCTGAAAAGGTTCTCGATCCTTCATCCATTTTGGACCCAGCCACACAAATAGGAGGTAAAGGGTACTTATACTTAGTGTAGGCCACGGAGACTGCATCAGAGGCCAATTTTCCACACGTTTATCTACAGAAAGAACAAATATAACACAAAATTAATTACATAGTAATGTTTTATAAAATAAACTTTTAGGGATTAAAATGTTTCCACTAAATTTCCCTGTCTGAACCAAATACACAAGATCACTATCCTTTGAGTCTCAACAAAAATACATGGTATAAAAAGCAAAGAATCAATACTGACTCCTGCAACTAGCTTTTGAAAATTAAGTTTCATTACTTATGTCACACATTATGTTTTATAGAGAACTTAGAGAACAAAGAAAAGAAACAAAGTTCACCAAAAATAGAGGAGATAAGCTTAGGATAAAAAGTTAATGAAAGACTTCATAGACAGAAAATAAATATTTTAAGGAAACATTTGTTTTCCACTTTAAACACGTGAAATTTATCAGTGCAGCCTGGAAGCTCTCTGTATGTCCATTCCTAAAGCAGGCGAGAATTAGACTGACGAGTGTGGGGCAATGGAAGCCATTTGCTGATATCGTCAGATACTGAAGGCAGGAAGATGGTTCTACATGAGAGATCAAGTTAGCATTCATTACAAATCTATCATTTATTTAAATGGTAATCATATTCAAGACATTTTTCTAACTTTCTTGTCAAGAGCATGCATCTATTTTATTCCCCATGAATAACCAATTTGTGTGCTTTTCTCTAAAGCTATAAATCACTTAACTTACATATATGTAAATATATATAATGCAACACATTATTACATTTAAAATGAACTGATTGTTCATAATATTAAAATATGCAACCATGAATCAATTTGATAATACAATGTTCCCACAAGTAAAACATTTCTAAGACAAGCATGATAATGAAATACAAATGAGATTAATAAAAATTCATCTTTTAATACATTATAGAAAGATATTAATATTAATTTTTATATTTCTAAAAGCTAAACATTTAAAGATAACAAATCTAATGTCTAGTTTATTCTCGGCAATGAAAAACATTTTTATGTTCTATTTTGAGGAAAATAATGTATTTTTTAAATAGTAAAAGAAAATACAAGTTCCTAAACCCAGCCTAAATGAACTTAATTGCTGATTACAATAACCCCTTATTTAAACTGTCATTTTTACTAAAGCTATATATGCAAAATGGTTCCAGATTAGATAAGTAGGTATTAAAATACATTAGTTAAAAACAAATTGGCCGGGCGTGGTGGCTCACACCTGTAATCCTAGCACTCTGGGAGGCAGAGGCAGGCGGATTGTTTGAGCTCAGGAATTCGAGGCCAGCCTGAGCAAGAGCAGACCTTATCTCTACTAAAAAAAATAGAAAGAAATTATCTGGACAACTAAAAATATGTAGAAAAAATTAGCCAGGCATGGTGGCACATGCCTGTCCCAGCTACTTGGGAGGCTGAGGCAGGAGGATCGCTTGAGCCCAGGAGTGTGAGGTTGCTGTGAGCTAGGCTGACGCCATGGCACTCACTCTAGCCAGGGCAACAGAGTGAGTCTCAAAAAAAAAAAAAAACAAAAACACACACACAAATTAATCTGTTTCTATATACTGTCAATAGAAAATAAGATATAAGACATAAAACATAACATTTAATCGAATATCTCCAAAGTCAAGAAGCAACATCATTAACTCTGGTTTCAATGAAATCAGAGTTGTTAAAAAGGTGAAATGGTGACTTGAAAGAAAAATACATATGGGAACAAGGAAAACAGAAAAACTAATTTTATTTCATAGTTTACAAAGGAGGTCTACCATTCATGGAGATTATGGTTCTATCACTCAAATGAAATACATTCCAGAGTTAAAGTAAAACAGGACACAGAGTAAACCTCTCACTAAAAGGAAGTGACTTAAAAGATGGCGAGGCACTTTGAGAGGCTGAGGGAGGAGGAACGCTTGAGGCTAGGAGTCAGAGACCAGCCTGGGCAACACAGCAAGACCTCGTCTCTACAAAAAAAATTTTAAAAATTACCAGGCATGGTGGTGTGCACCTGTAGTCCCAGCTACTCGGGAGGCTAAGGTGGGAGGATCCCTTCAGCCCAGGATTTCGAGGTTACAGTGAGCTATGATTGTGCCACTGCACTCCAGCCTGGGAGACAGAGTGAAACTTTTTCTCTTAAAAAAAAAAAAGGCATGGATGAGTTTTGTTAAAGGCATTGTGCCACTGTGTTCTTATTAGTAATGGTTTGCTTTTCTTTAATGACATCTTAGCCTTCTATGTTAATTATCCTTTTATGACCAGATCTTTCTATGCCAAAGCCATCCCATAAAACACGTGGTGCTTATTTACTTAGGTCTTTATTTTTCTATATTATAGAAGAAAAGATTTAGACAAACTCCCTGAAGCCTACAGCCCAGTTCTGGGACACAGAGGAGTTGCTATGGTGTCCTAGTCTTCTCCACAAACTATAAGGCAGACACTGTTTCGTCCATGAAACTGATACAAAGAGCAAGAGCACTCTGTTAATGGAATAATCTACATAATAAAGACAGGACAATAAATTCATCTATGAGGAGATTTTGGTATCTAACATCATGGATTATTTCTCATGCTTACACAATATAAAATTCTTACTGACTTCAAAGAAAGTTCTGAGCAGCAAGTAGAAAATAATTAGAGAAATAGATCCAAAAATCTGTCACAAATTAAGTAAATAAAAACATTCATTCACTTTGATGTATAGTGTGTTACACTGTATTGTTCTCTCGTTCAACAGAGAAATTTAAAGACAGGACTACCTTCATGGTTGAGTGTTGGGTTGGCAAAATAATAATAATAATAATTAAAATTTAAAAAATAAAGAGAGGACTACCAAAAAGAGAGGAAAAAGACATGAATAAGAAGCTGAAGAGCTTACAATATGGAACAGTAATGAAGGCCTTCAGAAGAGTAAAAATGTGGAGGGTTACAGATAGCAAATAACAGAGGTATCAGAGAAAGCATATAAGACTCTACCAGAAAATAGGTGGGCTGAGTTCTAATGCTGGCTATGCTACTGTGTGTAGGACCTTAGGGCATAATTTCTCTTCATTTCTTTCATCTATAAACCCTGAAGGGGAGAAGGTGACCTAGATTAGTACTTCTCCAATTTCACTGAGAAAAAGAATCACCTGGGGGGCGTAGTTCAAATGCAGGTTCTGAAAGAGTATGTCTGACATAATGGCCATTTCTAGAACACTGCATTTTCTAGGAAGCGTCAACTGATGCTGTATGATTATTCCATGGACCATCCACTTGGAGTAGTAAGAAACTAGATGATCCCTTAGGTTTACTTTATAATAACTTCTTTGGGAGGCCGAGGCAGGCGGACTGTTTGAGCTCAGGAGTTTGAAACCAGCCTGAGCAAAAGCGAGACCCCGTCTCTACTAAAAATAGAAAGAAATTAATCGGACAACTAAAAATATATATAAAAAATTAGCCAGGCATGGTGGCGCATGCCTGTAGTCCCAGCTACTCGGGAGACTGAGGCAGGAGGATCACTTGAGCCCAGGAGTCTGAGGTTGCTGTGAGCTAGGCTGTCGCCATGGCACTCACTCTAGCCCGGGCAAAAGAGTGAGACTCTGTCTCAAAAAAAAAAAAAAAGATTATAATGACTTTTGAAAATTGTTACTTCTTAAAATAATTATTAGGAGCAAGAATGGATTAAAGATGAGAAAAAAAATTAGATCAAGAAAATGTTAACTGGTCAGAGGACCTTTTGCACTGCCAGAGCTTCTGCCCATGTTTCTGTTCCATCACAGCACCCACGGTGCTGTCCCAGTGACCCTCCTTTAAAATGTAATCTCCCTGAAGGCAGGGGCTGGGTCTTTCATTCTTGTACTATAAGGTCTATCAAGGTGCCTAAAATTTACTTGATGAATAAATAAAAATTGGATAATTTTTTCTTATTATTCCATTATTCTCTATCCTTTCTGCCAAATCCAACAGTACATTTACCAAAACTCAAGATTTCTTCAGTGTCCAGCTACCCTTTCCCTACAGCTCTTTCCAGATCCTCCTTTGTGTCAGCATAGTAACTAATGTCAAGTCAACAACACTTCAACTCAGTATTCAGTGAGTATGTGTGTGCACTATAAAACTCAACGTCCTTTTATTTCATTGCTTACTCCAAGGGAAAAAGCAATTCCCTGACTTCTTTGCCCAAGAATGCAAGTCATGCATTTATTCAACAACCGCTAGCCAATCCCTGTTTTCAGCCTATAAAAGGCCACATTTCACACCTTACCCTTCTCAAATTAGCCCTTTCAGTTCACAAGAGTCAGAGAGCTCTCAAAAATTTCACCTCCTATGATTATAGAAATTACAGTATTAATAACTGTCAAAACCAAAATTATAGCATAACAATTCCCATCCTAATATTTGCATGAAATTCCTCCATGTCTTTACATGGTATTATAATAGTTATATGCATCTTTCTGAATTTATTTGCATTAACATTTCCTTTAGTGCTTCTGAAGAGATTTAAATATTCTACACTTCTGTTTCCTTTCCATTAAAGAGGACTGACTGTGTCACAATAGTGCCATAAAATGATATGAAAGTTCACCATTACCAACAGGTCAGCCTATGTCTTGAACCAAAAAAATGCTGGGAAACTAAAATGGTAAAGGAAAATCATGAATACTGAAGCTTCACGTATTTTATATAACCTTTGAACATATTAAAATAATAAATTCTCTATATTTTCATTAACTCACATGTTTAAATAAACATGCTTTAAAGCTAAATTAAATCCTGTAATTCATTTGGGTTACTATACATTGAATCCAAATGTAGATTAAACATATTAGAGTGACAGAAGATAATATATTTTTAGCATGTTGTCAATATCCTAATCCTACAGTTATTGGTGGGATTTCATGCCATGAATTTATGAGGGTAAAAAAAAAATGGAAAAATTCTATTGAAACTCTACCCCTCCTGCTACCAATTGAAGTCAAATTCTGTCATCAGACAGAATTTGACATCAAAGAGTTACAAAGATCCAAATGTGTTTTGTGTAACATTCTTGGGAATTTTCTCTTTGGAAAGCATTTGTTGGGGTATCGAAAATGGCACAAATATAAATTGACTTGTCAATTTAACAACTTGTCTGTCTTGCTTTTATAATTTATACTATTAATATTGCTTATTAACATGATGTTTATACCCTTAAGTCTTAATGTTTTTGCTCTTTTGTGGAGCCTATTTATTATAATAACAATTTTAAGCCTTTCATGTTATCATGTAAGCCTTTGTGTAAACCGGAATTGTAAAATTTTAGCTTCATAAATGATCCCTTTATCTGAGAAGTGAGATTCAGAGAGATTAGGAGACCTGCCATAGCAGGCAAAGAGCCCCACGTACAGTGGCAGCTATTCTCGTACTACTCAGTCATCATGTACTTGAATTGTGAGTGGGAAAATTTCCCATCAATTTCCTTCTGAATTACAGGTACAAATGTTATATTTTAAGACTGTTCCTTCAAGGTAAAGAAAACCTGAGAGAGCTTCACGAGTTCCCTCAGTAGAAAGAATGACAAGAGATACTCAAATGAGCAAGTCTCACAGTTTATTGGGTGCCGCTTCGGGCAGACCTGGGCCAGGATCATGAACGCTTTGGAAGTTATGACACAGACTAAGGGGAAAAGACCAAAGATGTCTGGCCTTGAAAAGAGAAAGAGGCCTCATCAAATACTAAGAGAACTTATGAGAGATCAGATTTATTCTTTATTTTCAGAGGGTAGAATTAGAACCAATGAGAAGAAGTTATACAGAAAGTAAATTTCACCTAAATTCAGAAAATTTCTAACCACTGGCTTTCCTTCTGTATGTAGGAGGAGCTGTCTCTTTTGGTAATAGTTTCCCTATTCTAGTTTTAAACTAATTTTTTTTTCTTTTTCTTTTTTTTTTTTTTTTTTTTGAGAGACAGATTCTCACACTGTCTCCCTGGCTAGAGTGCAGTGGCATAATCATAGCTCACCGCAACCTCAAACTCCTGGGCTCAAGCAATCCTCCTGCCTCTGCCTCCTGGGTAACTGGCACTACAGGCATGCACCACAATGCCCGGCTAAGTTTTCTATTTTTTGTAGAGCAGGGGTCTCACTCTTGCTCAGGCTGGTCTCAAACGCTTGACCTCAAGTGATCCTCCTGCCTCGGCCTCCCAGAGTGCTAGGATTAGAGGTGTGAGCCACTGCACCCGGTCTATAAACTAAATTTAAGCAAACCTAAAGCCAAATATTATAGCAAATCAAGCTCAGAAAAAGATTTTATTTTAATAATGAGAATTACTAAGACACATAATTTTAACCTTTCCAGACACTTAAGGGTTAACTTTCTCAGGAACTAGCTTCCAATGAGAATATTTTGACTGATTCATAATGCACATGCCAAGTGGGACTGATTTGTTTACAAACATTAATTTGGTCAGCAATAATACAAGTTTATCTATATTAAGAGGTCACATAATAGTTACAACCGTGTTTGTCAAATTCACAACCTTCACTAAAAGGAGTAAATTAATGGGGGTGGGGAGGATGTTCTATCTAAAATGGGTTTACCCTTGAACATACTCCCCCAACAAGTTTTTATTCTTAGTCTCATTTGTATCTAAGATCACACAGAAAAGTAGAATAGAACACACTTTGAAGTCAGACATTCTACTCCTTCGGAGCTAAGTGATTCGGGGCAGGTTACTTGGTCTCTAACTTCTCAAAGCTCGTTATCTATCAGAGGCAGCGACAGAGATGATAACTCAATTGTTATGCAGTATGATGAGTGCAATATCAGAGGAGTGTCTTAAGTACAGTGGTAGGACCAGAAAGGGGAACAAGGCAAGCTTCAAAAAGAGACATGTGAACTTTTTTTCAAAGAGGAGGAATTTGCTCTCTGGAATTTTCTTTTTCCAGAGAGCAACATTAGAGAGACCTACACAAGTTCCCTTAGTAGAACGACAAGAGATAGACTAATGAGAATATCTGAATACTCTGAGAGAACCGAATGAATAAACAGTCCAGAAGCAAGAAATTAAACACTTATTTTGTGAACTAAGCAGGCCTGTTGTAGAGGATGTATACAAGGGAAGAGGGCAGAAAATGACTGCGAGGATTCCTTAGAGGGTCTTAGACGCTATGCCGTGGAGGCTGCAATTTATCATGTAAATCATGAGAAGATATTTTATTGATTTGGGCTTTTAAAAGATCATGGTGGAGGCAGTGGAGTGGACTGAAGTGGAAGGGGATATGTCAAGAGGCAGGAAAACTAGCCAGATCTAGACTGCCCATTAAGAATCACGTGCTTTTTAAAAATATAGATTCCCAGGCTCCACCCCAGATCTGCTGAATCGAAATCTCTGCAGGTGAGGCCTTGGCACTATGATCTCAAAGTTTCCCCCAGTGATTCTGACAGGCAGCGAGACTTGGAGTCCACGATAATGTGAGAAAGGATGGAAATCTGGATTCAGGGGGCAACAGACGGGAGAGGGAGACATGAAGGTTCCGAGGGTAAAGTCTACAGACTGTGTGACTTTCATGGATGTGAAAGGTGAAAGTAAAAGGAAAGTTCAGGATCAGTTCCAGATTTCTGACCTAGCTGGCAGCATCATGATCCAGGACAGAGAATGAAGGAAGAGGAGCAGGTCTGAGAGGAGATAATCAGTGGGTATTAACCATCTCATGTTTGAGCCACCTGTAGGACACTGAGGTGGAGGCATCCAGTAGGCTCCGGAGCGGCAGGGCTGTGGACACACAGAGGAACAAGTGACAGTGAAGACCACACTGGAGTTTGAGATCACAAGGGAAAGAGCGTGGAGAGAGAACAACACGAAAAAGGACTGAACCAGGGACACTTGAGGCAGACTGGATGAAATGGCAGCAAATCAGCCAGAGGCAGGAAAAGAGAAAATGATGTCACAGAGACCAAGAGAGCAAGACATTTTCAAAAGGCGGGGATGGGCAACAGAATCTACGGCTGGAGAATCAGCTGTTCTGTTCTTTTTTTTAATGGGGAAACAACTACCTCATGGAGTTGATATGTAATGATAAAACACAGCAAGGTATGTGAAAGTTCCTAGCACACATGGATGCCCCGAAGTCATTTATTCCCTTCAGCTGCACCCTATTCTCTCCCCACCCTAAATCTTAACACGAGTGTGTCTTAGGTCAGGAATAATCTGAGCCCTTTCCCTTAAAAATCAAGCCCTTCAATGTCTTCTAGAACTTTTTTCGCCAATCTTTGTTCTGAATGTGGACTCTCAAATCAGACTTACCAGCATGAGAATCCTCACTTACCAGATGAATAAATTCATGAAGATCCTTAATCTCTTGCCTTGTGGATGACAATAAGGTCGTGAGGAATAAGATAATATGTGTATAGCATCTGACATAGAGAAAGAGCTCAATAAATGTTGGCATTGTCATTATTATTGACAATGATTAAACCTCTCCTCCTCTCTATTCCAAGAGGAGAGTTGAGCCAAATTAAAGAAAAATTACTGTCAATAATTAAACTTGGGAGAAGAGTTTATACCGAGAAGACAGAACATTTTATGACTTATATACTGAGAAAGCAATATTTTATAATTCTGTATTTATTGATTTAGGAGATCAAATACATAAAAATTCTATTTTTTTTTCCTTGCCTTTTACAGAAAAAAAAATACATAAAAATTCTGGTGAACTCTGAATTTTTTAAATTAAGTGGAGAGGCTATTTTTAAAAACTACTTTTTTATAATATGAACCAGACTTTAATAAAAAATAAAATTCTTGTAATCCAATAGATTTCAAGTAACCCTAGTATCCTCTACTTATATAGAAGATGCTATATAATCAAACAACTGTATTTAATACAACAAATTAGCTCTATGTTTATTAAAGCAACTTCCTTAAAAATCTCTACTAGACCTACTTTTTTTGAAAGGCTGTTTTCTTTTAAAGCTTTTTGTAACTCAGGATTTCCACCAATCAGAATGAACTATCTTCCTCAAGTAGTCTAAGCTAGTAAAGTTTCACTGTCATCTTCCAAAAGAAAAATCAGTCAACTTTTAAATTTTTAGAATATCCAAATTCCTAGAAGAACTAAATGGAAGGAACACAGATTACAGTAGGAAATAATCTTAGATGATGGCAAAGGAAGTCACATGGAGCAGAGGCAGCTTGATATAGGGGTAAGGGACAACGCTTGAATTAAGAAGAACTATATTCTAGCTCTGTCATTTTTTAGCCCTGTGACTATGAAGCTGAAATTCTGAGCCGCTACTTCCTCATATGCAAAATAGGGGTGACAATAAGATTATCTAAATCATTGCCCTTTTGATTCAGATAAAATGAGCACAGTTAGTTATTGATCAATATAATATGGTTTTAGAAAATATACAAAGTTCCTGTTAGGGTAAAAAACAACTAAATGTTCTATAAAAATATATGGTCTCATTTGGTTTTTAAATTAATAACCTAAGCACATTTAACAATTCTTCTTTTTCCATAATATTAATAGTATGTAGTAGTGGATTGTAAAAGAAATTAGGAATACTCCATTCCCTTGCTACTCAAAGTGTGGTCCATGCATCAGCAGAAAAGCATCACCTGGAAGCTTCCAAGAAATGGAGAATCTCAAGCCTCACCTAAGAACTGCTGAACCAGAATCTGCATTTTAATAAGATTCCACAGTGATTTAACATAGTAAAGAAGCGCTGCTCTGGTCTACTCAGAAATGTGAATGTACTTTATATAATATGTAATCAAAAGTTACATAAAAGTTTGCTTGATTTGATTTGTTCCTAGATTCTACTTAAATAAATCAGCCAATTGCTTTTCTTTTTTTTTTTTTTGAGACAACAGAGTCTCACTCTGTTGCCCGGGCTAGAGTGCCATGGCGTCAGCCTAGCTCACAGCAACCTCAAACTCCTGGGCTCAAGCAATCCTTCTGCCTCAGTCTCCCAAGTAGCTGGGACTACAGGCATGCGCCACCATGTCCGACTAATTTTTTCTATATATTTTTAGTTGTCCAGCTAATTTCTTTCTATTTTTAGTAGAGACGGGGTCTTGCTCTTGCTCAGGCTGGTCTTGAACTCCTGAGCTCAAACAATCCGCCCGTTTCGGCCTCCCAGAGTGCTGGGATTACAGGCGTGAGCCACCGCACCTGGCCTCAGTTGCTTTTCTTCTAACAGAATCTACATGTGTTTAAGCTACCATAAACTAAAGAACACATGTGTAACAAACCCTAAATATTGAGTAGCGTTAGGAGTATATCCAAGACATCAAGAAGTCTACATTATACATAATTCTAAGTTGGAAGAAGAGAAAAAAGAAAAAAAAGAAGTCCATACTATACATTACTACTCTATTCATCCTTCTTTAATAAGTTAAAAGCAACAGTTCCAAATTAACTCCTTTTTAATATGCGGCTATTAATCACCACTAATATACTATAGTGATATTGTTAAAAATCCATTTGCATTTACTAACTACACAAAAATAAAGGTTACCCATTAGTATAATGTCACATTGTACACTAAAAGCACACCCAAAGGGAAATTGTGGCCTTTGTCTTAAGGAGATAGTCAATGTCTTCCTTCATTTATTACAAATGTCATGAAGACCGAGGCCACAGCCCTACCCCTTGCTGGACTGCTATAACAATGCCTGATATGAAAATCCTTAAACATTTGTTAAAAGAAATTTTTAACAAAAAATGTAGACAATTGTTGTCAAGAAGAGTCTGAGAAAGATCTTACCTCTAGATAGGGAGTAAACTAAATAACACCTTAAGGCCTCTTATAGGTTCAAATGTAAAATGTGATGCTTAATATATTCCTCAAGCCAAGTAAAAGCTTGCATATCAGTGAGGTGAAAAAGGCAGAACTGGAGGAGGAGGGCCTTCCTACAACGGCACAAAATGGAGCAGGTAACGAACGAGCTGAGATATACTCGAGAAATAAAACACAGATTCTGAAGATGGTGGGGGAAGGACAGTCTGATCAATTTCCTGTTTAGTCAGAAAGATTAATGGGAAATTTCTGTTCTAAGCCCCTGTGTACTCAGGAAAGAGGATGGAAGGTTTGAATTTGGAAGAGAAGCTGGATGAACATGAGGAAAGGGCAGCTTTTGCAGAATTACAGAGGTAGACAAGACAAAGGCTAGTCTAAAAAATGGCAAAGAGGTCAGAGTGTGATAGGCAGATAGCAGGGAAGAGAGAGGTTCACCAGCAAGGGAGGGGAAAGCTGCAGTGTGTCACGCCATGCAGGAACAGATTGACTGAGAGAGTTCAGCACAGCGCTAAAACACCAGGGCAAAGATGTCTTATCTGACTCAGTCATGCAATAGTCACCCAACAGACTGAAATTACGGAGGGAGGAGTTAAAAAACAGAGGAAAAACGAATTCTGGTTGCAAGTTTGCCTGAATAGAGATCATAATAATGGTAAAAAGTGAAAGAAGGCATAAAATTTCCTATAGAAAGCAGACAAATAAGGATGCATTCAAAAGCTGTAAAGGGGAAAAGACAATAACATAGATGAGGAGAAGGAATCAATACGTGACTCAAGCTGAAGGCTGATTACTTTGAAATTTCATTTGGGAGGGTTAGTGTTAGGTGAATAAGTTCCAGTGAAAGTCAGTTTGCTTACCTGGAAAATGGGACTAAAAACAGCACCCAGTCCAAAGGAATATGAGAATTAAATGTGGTACTACACGTAAAATACTAGACACAGTGTTTGACACTTAATAAGCATCTAATAAATGTTCACTATTATTACTGGGCAATAAAACAGTATTTGTTAGATGAATAGGTAAGCTATCCTGCATTATAAAAAGGTTATTGTCTTGGAAGGGAGAAAGATCTTGATCCCACCTCAGTTCTGTTATTTTTTTCCAGCTTTGTAGTTTTAAGTCTATTTCTTTATCTATTGATGGTTAAATAATACCTAACTTATAGAGATGCTATGAAGATTAAATGTAAGGTGTATGAACTGCATTGCTACAGCATCTTTAGTCCATAATAGTCTACACAAGAAGCTCAATAAATGGTAGTAAGTTTCATCATATGAAGATGGTATTGAATTCATGACTTTAAAAAATGACATATTTGCCCTTTCCAATGGCGATGGCCTTCCCATGAGAACATGCCTCTCACAAAGGATCTCCTTCATCCCCCTCCAGAAGAGAAGAGGAAACACAAGACGAGGTGCCTCGTGCAGACCCCAATTCCTACTTTATGGATGTGAAATTCCCAGGATGCTATAAAATCACCATGGTGTTTAGCCATGCACAAACAGTAGTTTCGTGTGTTGGTTGCTCTACTGTCCTCTGCCAGCCTACAGGAGGAAAAGCAAGCCTTACGGAAGGATGGTCCTTCAGAAGGAAGCAACGCTAAAAGTACCCTGCTTGAATGAATGGGAAACCATTCCAATAAATACATTTTGGATATTAAAAAAAATGGCATATTCATAAAAACCATTTCATAGGGGAGACAGAAACAATGCCAAGGAATAAAATATGTATCAAGAGAGATATTTGAAGAATAATGCCTTATATCTTGAAAGCCAACATTGGAAAGCAGGTAAGTAGTTTCCTTCTTTCCAGTTCCCACATTTTTCTGGGCTTCTCAGGAAAAAAAAATGGTCATAAAACTTCCTGCCTGCATTAGTCTGGGAGTTTCAAGTCCTAATATCCACTCAGAGCTGCCAATGATCTCAAAAGTTGAAAACTGAAATGGTATTTCCCTTTAGCAACACAGACTGAAGATACTTTTAGACTGTCGTGAGTGTGTGTATGTTAATGGGAACTTTGGTCAAAACCTTCTCTTGGCTTTAACAGTTATATAAATTGAACACCCACTGGGGAAAATGCTACTAGTCCTGAATTTACTACCCTTTCACTAATTAACAATAGTTTCTAGTTCTTGTATTATGTAATTTATCAAATACTTTCATAATTCACTTTGAATATACTTTTTTTACACTCCTATTACTCCCTCATATTAAAAAAGTCAACTTCATCTTCTCAGCCTCTCACTTTTTGTATTTTATATATATATTTATATATACAGCATAAGTATATAAACATATAAATATATATAAATATTAATATCACTTTCTAGTTTAATCTCATATACCAGCCTTTATAGTACCTTTAAGCATTTCAGATGTCTTTCTTCAGACTATCTCTGGTGATATTATGACTTTGTTCAAATTTTGTATTGTAAATGGTTATACTTTGTAGATAAGGTAGCAGTATGAGAAAAAATAAAATAAGAGAGATACATAGTCGAGGCCTGATTATTTCTTTCCTGCTTGGCTAGTGTGATGGGAAGACAAGAGCACTGGGCCAGAGACAAATTAACCTCTTTACACCCATTTCTACTAAGTGATCATTGCAAGTTATTTAACTTCTATAAATCTCAGGGACTTTTAAATATATGAAAATAATGCCTTCAAGGCCTATCTCCCAGGGTTGTTGTGAAGTTCTTGATAAAACTGTAAAACAAAGCACAAAGCCAAAGTTGTCTTCCTTGTTAGTTGCTACTTTCTAGCCACTTGGATGCTTTTTAAAGCCAATAGCTATATATTCTCTTTATAAAACCATTTTACTTTGCTTAAAAAAAACCCAAAAGAATAAAAGAATCAACTGTTTTACCTTTAAACACTGGAGAGCATTTCTTCATTTTATGTGCTATTATATACGAAATTCTTTAATTGTGGTAAAAAACACAAAATTTATAATCTCAATCATTTTAAGTATGCAGTCCAGTAGTAATAAGTATATTCACATCATTGTGCAACCAATCTCCAAAACTTTTTTGTCTTGTAATACTGAAACTCTGTACCCATTAAGCAACTCCACATTTCTCCCTGCCCCTAACCCTTGACAACCACCATTCTACCTTCTGTCTCTATGAATCTGACTTCTTTAGAGAGCCCATATAAATGGAATCATAATTCCACATATATAATTATCTTTTTTTGACTGGATTATTTCATTTAGTATAATGTCCTCAAAGTTCATCTTTGTTGTAGCATATATCAAAATTCCTTCCTTTCTAAGACTGAATAATATTCCATTTTGTGTATATAACACATTTTGTTTATCTATTTATCTGTCAAAGGACATTTGGGTTATTTCCACCTTGTGGCTATTGTGAATACTGCTGCCATGAACATAAGTATGCAAAAATATATGAAATTCTTAACAATACACATCTGTGCCAAGGTTTTAATTTGATAAACAAATAAAAATAAAAAGAAAAATGTTTAATTTGATAAACAAATAAAAATGAATTACTTCTTTGAATGCTGCAGTTCAAAATCACAAACGCTTTTATGTGATTACACTTGACAGTGAGTAACTGATTCCTTCAGTGGATTAATGAATTTGTCTTTCAAATCCAAAGGCTTATATTCTAATTAAAATATAATCATAAATAGAACACCTATACTAACGTATTTGTTTACGAATGACAAGATTCCATTAAGAAAACTATATGACAAAAGACTTTAAAAATTAATATTTTGATTAGTTGAGAAACCTCCTTATATCGAAACCATTTACTTTCTTTTATTTTCCCCTTTCTATGAGATCTTACATACTTCTAGCAATTTTATGAAAATTTTAAGCCGTATTTCCAAACTTAAGTCAAAAATGCACATATATAAAGTGCCTACAATAGAAAATCTTTTGGAATGATGTACAACAGCATTTTACATTTTTTGTAGAAAAAATATAAACTAAATAAGATCGAGTTTAAGTTTCTATCTAAACCATTATTTTAGGAGACAGTATGAGGATTCAATAAAGTAGTCTTAAGATTATGTAGTGCAACCCCTCTCATGGCACAGGTAGAAATAAGAGACCGAAAAAACACATAATAAGCCATCCTCAGAAGTTGCATATCAAATAATAAATGCAATATAAATTGAGATAACTTTATTCTTTAATATTATTGCTACTGTTTCTGACAAAGCAGTTAATTCTTGATTATTTGAGAAATATTAAGATAAATAGGTATAGTGCTATAGCAACAAACAGTGCTATTTCAAAGCAGATGCTTAAATATCTATATCCTTTGTTTCTTTATTCCTCTACCTATTTCTTACAGAGCAGATAAGAAAAAGTAAAAAGGACCAAATATGTACCTGTTATTTTTTACTATTTGTGCAGTGTTGATAACAATTTTGTTGGCAAATATCTGAATTATTGTATAGAATGAGGTTCCTGAATTTCTGATTAAGAAAAAATACATTTATTTGAATCTGCTTCACTTATTCCAAAAATAAAGTAAGTAGTGTGTATATCTAAAATTCTAGAACCAGACAATACCTTAGAGATTATCTAATTCCACCCTCTTAATTTACAGATGGAAAAAAATTGTGAATTGAAAAAGCAACTTGTGCAAACTCTCACAACTAATTAGCAACTGACTCAGGACTAAAGCCTAGGTCATCTAAATCCCAATCCAGAACTCTTTACATTCATGATACCATACTGCCCTCCTCACTTCCACATACATGGCAATACTTCTGCATAGACAAAGAATAAAAAAGAACAATTATATCTGATTTTATATCTTTAGAAATCTTGACTTTGTATCTCTGTTTTGTGCTACTAAATGATTTAATGGTTTGATTCATTCATTAAATTTAGTCAACATTAATTGAATTTATGACCAATTGATAATAAAGACATTTTTAAAAAGTTTTCTGTAATTTAGTATGGTCTAAAACTTTATTAGTGTTTAGCAACCAGAATATATCATGATTCAAAATTATGGCAGAGTAAAGAGGGTCTTCTTTTCATACCTATCAAATTAACAAATATATGTGATACTCCCTGTGCTGGGGAGAAAAATCCAAAGAAGTGAAGAGGTAAAAAATAATGAAGGTTTAAACAGTTCAAGACTAAAGTCACAGAAAGAATGGCCCAAGGAAATCCGTAACTACTAAAGACAATGGGTTCATGTGAGAGAACAAACTGCTCTAGGGTCCCACAGACAAGAAAGGCTTTGCAAGGAGGGCTAGTGTGCTGGGTTCTGGTGAAAGGTATCTGAAGAGGTAAACAGGGGAAAGGTCAGTTAAGGCAAGGGGAATGGTGTGACGAGAAACATAAACGTGGACATGCACACATTTTACTTAACTGTCCAAGCTGGCTAGAGCTGCAGGTCTATGGACAGGGGAATACTGACTGACCAAGTTAGAAAGTTAATTTGGACATTGGTTTTGAAAGGCCATGTATTTCCTCCCCTCTCTTTTCTAAAAGTCCAAACCTATATGATTTAAAAATATATGTATTCTAAAACATTCTCATTCTAAGGGAAAATAAAACAACAGCACCTTGATTTATTAACAGGCAAAATGTCCTAATGATGAGGAGGCAAAAAAAGCCATCTGAAGTGAGAAAAGATAGACTCTTTGCATAACTCATTTCTGTGTGCTAATACATGCCTAATTCAAAATAAGTAGCTCGATAAATGAAAAATAATACTTAGGATAATAATGTTAAATCATTCACAGATGACATTATCATAAGACTTGAGAAAAAGTAAGAAAACAAATTGAATTTTAAAAGGATGACCAAATGCTCGGTGGCTCTTAAGATCACAAGAGCACCATGTGATTTATAATTATTGGTACAATTCTTGAATCTTTGCCTAAGCCAAAGAATCTAACTCTATAAAACTGTGTCCTGATACCAATTTTAGAATCTGCATTGTTTACCCTCCTAGAAAGCTAACATAAACATACTGTACAGCATTTAAAACTCAGCTCCTCTGGGGCCTAGTAATCCCTAAGACAAATCCATGTTCACTCCAGCGTATTCCAGCTGAGTTAAACGTCCCCTCCCACCAGCCCCAGTTTCCTCAAACCTGGATGACTCACAGGCCATTAAGCACATTCCCTGTTTCAGTGGTTTTTCAATCAGGCTGTTCCCCCTGGCGTTCACATTCTTTGTCCTAGTCTACCTCTCCAAATACTCTCTCACATCAACTCCTCACTGAAGGGCAGGGGTAAGTTACTTGTACTGAAATAGCTAAAATGTTCTAAAAACGAAGCTTGTATATTCCTTTCACAACTCAAGAGTGAGGTACAGGTGGGAGAAGTAGATTTGAGAAGAGTAGAGAAGGACTCTTCTAACCTTCCTTAGGCCCCAGCTAGGCCTGAATCTGAAAGATCACACTGCCTTCAGACCATGATACTGAGGAAAGCAGAATGACAGTGACCCCCTAAACTTCGTAAGCTTCATAAGGGCAGTGACCAAGTATCTTCCTTCTTTCCCCAAGGCCCAGAACTGTGCCTGCACATGGCAAGTGAATATGGAAAGAATGAATGCTAATATTAAGCCTGGCTTACAAATTTTGTCATCATCCTACAAGAGTCCTCCCTCTTCCTGTACCACTTATCCCTTCTTCCTTCTGCCCCCTCCTAAGTGAATTCAAGGACCCAGCTAGGTTGGCCTTTTATATTCTAACTTCAACTACCAAGTAGACATGATTTTTTCACCAAAATTTTGGGTACTGTATCTGTGAACAGAGGGGCAATGCCAATCCCTCCCCAACCAATAGACATATGTACCCATACCCTATGAACAACAGCTATTCTAATAAATGTGGTCAAAAAGAAATATAGCAGCTCAGGAGACACTGGCTTTATTGCAGGCATTCTTACTAACTTTTCAGGATGTTTCTATGCTAAATGTCAGGTACACAAAAAGATATGACATACATTTATTAAAAGAATAATAAATTAATGCAGTGGACAATGTAGATAATTTGGGTGTTTACAGACTGGGGAATATTTGATTCACTTGTTAAAAAAATTTATATACAACTTTTCTTAATTAGACATACACTTTGAGTCTAGGATCCCAGTCCTAATAATTTTAATGCACCCATTAAGTAAAAGAATAGAAAGAAAAAAACAAACAATGACATCAGAGTACCTACTCCAACACCCTCAAGTGGTTTAAAGTGCTATATCAGTCTATACTTTCCTCTAATATAAACCAATATTAACTTCTTGTTAAAATATCCAAAACTATAATATAGAAAAATTAAAAATTTTGTTGTTTTCTAAAAGTACAGCTCTTTCAAACTTTCAATTCCAGTGTACAAAGTGTTAAAGATATAGTAAAAATAACATTTTCAGTGTTAACCATTATGCACCATATTCTGTATTTGCTAGATTTGTGCCTTTGAGAAGTCCAGTTTTAATACATTGCTTTGGATATGTTTTATTAAATAGCACCATTTGATATAATAGCATAAAATAACATTTTTCCAGAAACTGTTTGCCTAGGGCAAAAACCTCTTGGACCATCAAATACACTCTACGAATCTGTAACTGCTCCTTTATGAGAGTGCAAAGCAGATATAGTTTACTTGCACTCAAGTAGAAACCTCAATGGAGAGAAATATTTAATTAACTAATAAAAGAGAAACAAAGAACTACAGCCCTAGGAATGAAAACACTCAAGGGCATGGAGCCTAGCTTACTTCTTGATCTCCCTCAATAATTTGCATCCTTTCACCACACTCACCACTATTTCGCAAGCCCATCTTTCTCTCCCACCCATTTTTGTTTCCCCCCTGATTCATCAACTTTTCGTGAACCTCATCTAATAAGCTATTTTTCTACTTTGGCTCCCCCAACCCAGATTTTCATGAAATGATGCTGAGAGGCTATCCCCTTGGAATCCAAGCAGAGTGGTGAGTCAAAGAAAAGGAACATGGAGAGCACAGGAAGGGGTGGAGTAAAAGGAAATTGGACACCATACACTTCAAGTCTATTCTGCCTGAACCTGAAAAATACTCCTCCTTACACAGCAGTAAAGCAGAACAGACTATATCCACTAAGCCTCTCTGCTGGTTAAGAAATACCATCTGCCTACATAAGGTAGCTTGTTCCAGAAAGCAAGGAAGCAGTGTCAGGTTTCGTAAGTGGATAGTCAGAGCATGGGCAAAAACCTTCCTCAGACCTGCTTGTGAGAGGTCACTTGTGTTCCAGTGGCTACTCTCACTTCCCAGGGTTGGCCCACAATATTATATTATTTTATATGTCCTTCACCAGCAGCAAGCTTTCACATGAGGCAATGGCACAAAATTTCCTATTTCATTTGTGGTATTTTTTACACAAACATCATTAGGAAAGAATTAACCATCACAGAAAAGTACATTCTATCTTTGCTCTCAATTTTTCTTTCTGAGACTCTAGAGATGGGAAAGCTCCCAGATAGGAAGGGAATGACAGACAGGACTGAGAACTACTGGGTGTGGCTCTGGCTATATGGAGACTGAAGAACCTCAAAAACTCCTAAGTATGCAAAGTGCAATTACCTGCAAAGAGCTTGTCTGATATTCAGCTCAGCACCATTGTGTAATGAGAAGCCTGATGCAATGTTTAAAGAACTCAAATCACAGAGATGAAGAGAAAGGCACGTCTTTCCCAGTTTTTGCAGGTACATAGGACAAAACTTGAAGAAAAACTCCATAAAAAACTGTCTTTTAACCATTTTCAGTTGTAACGACTTATTAAATGGCTTATTTCCCAGTGACAAATTTGAGATCTTATGAAAAAGAATATACTTTTCTAAAGACGTGAACATAGCATCAATGTCAAAGAATCATTTTGTCTCACACAAAAATAATTCCAGCGAACGCACATATATCCCACCTATCCGATTATATTCACGCTGTTCATTTACTCTAACAACGACAAACACAAAAACTACAGGAATACATTTTCATTTCTAAGGAGGGAAGACAGCGTCACAACGTGGAATCTTAATTTCCTCCACTGATGGGATGCAGTGTGAAACTGCAAAAGGACTAGAAAAATTTACCTCGTAAGAGCATTTCTAAAATTCTTTAAACCTAATTTTAGATTTAAAAAACTTGAAAATGCTTTAAAAGCAAAGCAACGAAGCAAATAAAGAAATACATGGTAAAATGTAAAGATATCATAATATCACAACGGGACGCCAGGAAGGCTGCATAACTCAACCAATTGACAGCCCAGCCAAAGGAACTCCAACAGTTAAAGGAAAAGTTTGCTGCTTTAAGAAAACCGTGCATATGTAGACTTCTGGGACAACCTCTAGGTGCTGCTGTAGAGACCCCCTTCCGAAAGACATTTCTTCCCCGGTGTTTTAGCCTCCTCCTCCCCCTGACCGCAGTGCGCCAAGCCACTACAGACAATCGCTTCAAACGTATCTGCTGCTGAAAAATGCCTCAGAAACTAACACTCCTCAAGGTTCAAGGAGCCAAACAATGTTTAGTTTTCAGCCCAAATTGTATTACAGACGGATGAGCCAGAGAGAAGAAAATATTAGCAGGGTTGGGTCAGAGCAACCAAGAGGCTAAAGCAGCAAAAAGACGGCGACCATTGGAGCCCTCGACTCTCCCCAGCCCTCTCTTCATACAGAATATTACTCGATGTTGAAACTAATCCTATGCGCAAGGCCGAACTGTGAGACGAGCTGGGGAGAGGTAGGAGTACAGGGTGGGGCGGTTCCTGCGACGAGCTCTTGGCTGAACAGGCTCCATCTGATATGTCAGCTCCCGCATCCGAGAAGCTGAGGAGATGGTGGAAGCTCCGAGGAAAACCGTGCGAGTGTCGCGGGGGGTGGGAGGCGGGGGAGGCCTTAACGTTCGGATCAGATGAACCAGTGCACGGCCGAGACGCCCGCGCCGGCCCCTCCGCTGATCCGCAGCATCCTAACAGCCCAAGGGCGCTGGCGGCTGCAGCGCCGGCCCCCGGCGCTCGGAGAGCAGGGGCTGGTGCCCCAGCGAGGCAGCGGCCCGCAGGACCAGGCGAGGATGGGGAAGCCTTTACCTGCGATGGACCAGGTCCAGCGGTAGAACTCCACGGTGTCGTTGAGCGCCGTGGACACCACGTTCAGGACACTGCCCGGCTCCGAGTCCAGGAGCCCCATCGCGGCGACGAGCAGGCGCTGGCGGCGGCGGCAAGGGAAAGCGGAGACCCCGCGAGAGGGTCGACCTCAGAGGAGACGGCCGAGGGGGCGGGCGGCAGCCGGGGACCCCTCTAACGGCCGCGGCCCAGCTCCGTCTTCCCTCCTCCTCTGAGCGCCGCAGCGGCGGGGATGCGGTGGCAGCTACGTCGACGAGCGGGGCCGAGAAGGTGTCGTCAAGGCACCCAGGAGGAGGAGGAGGAGGAGGACGAGGAGGAGGTCTTGCCGCGAGCGCCGGGCGCTGCACCAGTCTGCCGCCTCGCGCCGCCGCCGCTCCAATCCCCTCCGCCGGCGTCACGTGGGCCCACGCGGGGGCGGAGGGGCCGGCGCACCCCTCCTCCCTCCGGCGCGCTGGTGCTCTCTTGCGCAGAGATGCTGCGGTCTCGGCGCGGGGAGAGTAGGGAGGACCGAAGCCAGACCTGCGCAGGCGCATGCCTCCCCATCCCTCACCCCTTCTCCTGTCGTGCCGGAGCCAGACACCTGGCCCCTCCTTGCGACCTCTCCTCGCGAGTCTCCCCATCCTCCTTCCGCCTCCCTCCCCGGCATCAGGCCCCTGCGGAGAAGTACACACGCTGTCTTCCCACGGGGTGACCTCGCATCCGCCCCTGATAAGTCCTGGGAAACCGGGCAGGAAAGAATGTGTATTTTGTGGGCAGAGATGAGGTAGGCGAGGTGCTTTGGTCTTTACCTGTCACTCACCTTGATTTCACGTGTGTTCTGTTTCTTTCACCAACACTGGCACATGCTTCTCACCGTGAGAAGGGATATGAGCGAGTTGTCCCTGTAAAGAATGAAAGGTTATTTGTCTTACCTGCTACAGCGATGGAAAATGAGCTTTGGGGTCTACTCATTAACGAATTAACATATAATTGAATGAATGCTTGCATGTGTTCTGTAGACTCTTAATATACAAGGAAAGATCAAAAAGCATTATAATGGTGTTAAATTAGGCCATTAGTACTTTAGAGAAAAGGGAGAACAGAGAGGGGTCTTACAGGTAGAGCAGTGTGCCTGGATCTGCAGGAGTTGAGGTGAATCTAAAAGGATAATCATGCAGCAGACAAAGGGCAATATGGTTCAGAGAGGAGAACAAAGCAATTTTTTTATTTTAAAAAATTGTTTAGATAAGAAGAAGATGGGATGCAGTAGGAGAACCTGTCCTGAAAAGTAGCAACAATACGCTGCATAAATTCATAATTTGATAGTTTCTGACATAAAACAGTATCTTTGAGAATGGTGCAATAACCTTTTCATCTATTTATTATTTAAATCTGTCACATATTTCTTTCTTTATCTTTTCTCCACTTGTTGATTTAGGGTGCTACATTTTAAAGGCCTCTGAGTCAAGTATGAAATTGCTTCTGCCCTTTGGCACGGTTGTGAATACTACCTTTTATCATATTTATTTGATTTATTTATTTTCCAATTGACCCAGTTATATATCCTTTGTCTATATTTTATATTGGAATCATCCTAGAGAATAAGAATTATTTTTGGTTGCTTGATGAGGACCTAACCCAGTGCTATAAATAGTAACTAATAAATATTTATGCTGACAAAATTATCACATACTTCTTTCAGAACATAATAAGGATTATTGTAAGTGGCAGGAGCTGGAGGGAAAGAAGGTAATTAAAACTAACTGATTAGTTGTGTAACTCAAGCAACCACAAGCTTTAAATGCTGTATTCTTGAAATTAACCAAATAAAATGTAATCTATTAATTTGTCAAATATATTTGCCAAACTAAAGTTTCCTGTATTGAAATAATAATTTCTCAAATCTCAACCTGAAGTTATGTGTATTAGTGTATCAGACAGATTCTAGTAGCTATATAAAAAGTATCCAGTCAAGTCTTTCCATTTGGGGTGTGGATAATAATCAACTCATTTACCTTGATGACCTAGCAAAGTTCAAATTAGTTTGAACTTCTCCTAAACAATTGATTACTACTTATATATTGTGGAATTCTGGATGTTCTCCAGGGAAAGCAAATTCCTACCCTTATCTCCATTCACAAATACAAAACCTCAGCATCTTTACTAATTAAGTACAATGTGAACTTGTTAAAATAGCTTCAGATATTTTCCTGGCCTCTCTTTTACAGGGGAGGCCAACTTAAGTCCCTATTCACTAGGGGGCGCCAATCACATATAAGAAAATCACAGACAAGCGATGATAACTAAGGTAGGAATGGCGGTGACACCTGTATCACCTTGTCTGTATTCCACCTGGAAGAGTAGTATGTTTATTTACATTTATGAGCTGTCCAAATATACACCAAGAACCAGAGCTGTAAAACTTACTCACTCTGGAGCCCTATCACCTGGCCTGAACACTACAGACTAATACTCAATTCTCAAGCGGTTTATAAATACCAGTGGCTGCCCAGAACCAAAGCCTGCTTAGTCTACTTGTCCAAAGGGAAGGAAACCTGCATGTCCACCTACCTAGAATGACAGCCATCTAACTAAGATTGTGGTGGCATCATAACAGAAGAAAAGCAAATGCAAACATCCATAGTATCTACAAAATTTTGAGACCAGAGAGTTCTTTGGTGTGGATTGAATATAAATAGGATACTCACAGTTATCTGCAAAAACTAAAATAGAGGACATTATTATAATAAAAAATTATATTTTACTAAAATGGAAAAATGTCTTTAAATGTCTTACAGCCCATACAAAGTTAACAACATAAATCAAGCTATCTATTTTTTTCCTAGTGTTTCCACCTTTCCTTGTTGGCAATATTGTCAGCAACTTGTGGTTTCAAAGAAGAGTGAACCTGGGAGCCTGTTGAGTCAGGAGTAAAAGGAAATAACCCGGTTAAAGAAGAGCTTGTAGAAATGCTTTAAATCTGCTAGCAGTAAATTTTGCTAAATGGATACTACTTATAGAAAACCAAGGAAATTTTTGATAATACTTATTGCTATTAATTCCAGTCTTTTTAAAATTCTGCTTACCACTTCATAAAGTTAAAAAAATATGTAATATCCATAATATAGGTGCTTGACTAATTTGGAAGTACAATTTTTGCCATAAGACATCTTTCATTCTAAATTTAAGACATTTACTTTTTTGTTACTTTAAATGCAATTATTATTTATTTGATTAAATGGATATAGATTCTCCTGATAATACATGAGCATTGATAAAATAACAATAAAACAAAATGAAATACCCCCATAATTTCATCTCCCATTCTTAACAATTTTACATGCTTATGTATGCCTTTTTTTCTTTACACAAATGGTTATTTTTTTTTTTTTTTTTTTTTTTTTTTGAAAGATTCTCACTCTCTTGCCTGGGGTAAAGTGCCGTGGCATGAGCCTCGCTCATGGAAACCGCAAATTCCTGGACTCAAGCGATCCTCCTGCCGCAACCGCCCGGGGAGCTGGGCATACA
>CAUYSK010121771.1:0-82281 GCA_963575035.1 Avahi laniger | reverse complement strand
AGCCACTACATCCCTCCATCCCTGAGGTGCTGCCGTCATTGCCCCCTGCTCACCCACGTGGTAGTGCATCATTTCCCAGCCATGCCGTGACAGCTCCCTAATCCCTGAGAACCAGCTGCCTAGGGGGCACTTCGTCTCCCCATCCCAGTTGCTGCTGTGCCCCACATCCAGCTGCTTGAAGCATAGGTCCAGTGGAGCAGTTCTGCATTTTGGTGCCCAAATCATCTCAGTGCCCCATTCCCTGGGAATTGGAGCTTCGGCCCAGGGGACAAGCTGCAGCCCAGTATCTGAGTCCACATGGCTGGGCTCCACTTCTCCCCTCTGCCCCCTTCACCCACCCGGGTATCAGGTGCACCAGCCCAGTGGAGAAACCATGCCTGAGGCAGCAGAGTAGCTGTGATCATCAGCACCTGAAAAAACGTGATACTTCATCCCCACCAATTGTAGCTTTGGCCCACGGCAGCTGTCAAGACCCTGGCACTTGAGCACATGTGGTGCTTGGTCACTTGAGGACCCAGAGCCTGGCTTAGCAGTGCAACACACCTCAGTGCCCGAGCTGATGTATCTTTCTGCCCTTCAGGGAAACAAAGCCTTGGCTGAGCTGTGCCACTACACTCTCTGGGCTGAACAGCTATAGCAACCCTGGTTCTGGACCAGAACTCTAGAGTCTGACCTGCTGAGGTGCCCTACTTCCCTTGGGAGGGAAGCCATTATTGCACTACTCCCAACTACTCCTGGCCCCCAATTACGGCTATGCCCTGCTGTTTAGGGTCCTTGACACCACTGCACCCAGCCTCACAGAGCCTGGGCCACTGCTGTGTCCCATCCCACCACTCCAAGGTCCAGAGTGACCACTACATAATACTCTGTTTCCTGGTTCCTGAGTTGCTATTATGCCCTCTTGGCTCTGGCACTGAAATTACAGCTGTGCACTGCTCCCCAGGAGCTGAGCTTCTGGAACACCTCTTCTTCCCTATAGCCATGCCAGCATTGTATTCTGACCTCCAGGATTAGAGTCACATCTCTATCCCTATTGCCTTGAACTACTGGGGAGTGCCTCAGAGTCATAGTCCTCAGCTTGGAGGAAGAGCTATGTTCACCTATGCCTCAGAGAGGGAATCTGTGCCCACATCACAGATGCTACAGTAGTTTAACAAGATACTGAACCCAGGACTCCAGCTCTGCAGACACTCTGAGCACCTGTGCTCTGGAACACAGCACTGCTGTGGCTGCCTATGGCCCATGTCAGACCCAGCACCAAGAGGAATCCCCTCAGCTAAGTCTTCTCGCTGCGAGGAAAATGAAGACAGGTTAATTCCTAAAACTCTTGCTACCTAGAACCCTAAAACCTACCCTGCCATCAATACAAACTCCTGAAACCTAGGCCACTGAATAAGTCACACTTATCACTGACATTAATCACAGCTGAAGAAGCTGTAAGGATACTATACTACTGTGTCCACTCAGAACCAGAGCCAATGTATTCTGTTTAATAGACTTGCTAGGACCATTGCAGTTGAAAGTCTTTCCCTACAAAACTCACTCTATAAAATTGGAACAGGCACCAGTTTCACCAAATGCACAGATATCAACACAGGGACCCAAGATACATTTGTAAAAAAAAAGGAAACATTAGACCACAAAGGACCACAATAATGCTCCAGCAGCTAACTCCAAAGAAAAGGAAATTTACAAATTTCCTAAAAAGGAATTCAAAATAATAATCTCAAAGCTATTCAGCAAGATGCAAGAGAATACAGATAGACAATTCAATGAAATCAGGAAAAAATTCATGATCTGAATGAGGAATTCAACAGAGATAGTTATCATAAAAAATAACTAAACAGGATCTGGAGAACTCAATGAAAGAAATTAAAAAAAAAAACCAGAATTGAGCTTTAACAGCTGATTAAATTAAGCACAATAAAGAATTTCCAAACCTGATGATAGGTCTTTTGTAATAATCCAGTCAGAGTTAAAAAAAAAAAAAAAAGAAAAGAAAAAAAAAGGCTTCAGAACTTACAGGACACCATTAAACAAACTAATATTCTCATTATGGATATTCCAGAGGGAGAAGAGATGGGGAAAGGCACAGAAAGCATATTTAATAAAATAACTGTGGAAAACTTCTCAAGTTGATATGGACATCCAGAACTATAAAGCTCAAAATACCTAACCAAGTTCAACCCAAGGAGATCTTCACCAAGGCACATTATAATCAAAATTCCAAAAGTCAGAGACAAAGAGAGAATTCTAAAAGCCATCAGAGAAAAGCATCAAGTGACATATAGGGAATTTCCTTAGATTATCAGCGGATTTCTTGGCAGAAACCTTGGAGGCCGGGAGAGAACAAGGTGATGTATTCAAACACTGAGAGGAAAAAAAAAAACAAACAACAAAAACTCTAGCTAAGAACGCTGTACCCAGCAAAGCTGTCCCTCAGAAATGAAAGAGAAATAAAGTCTTTCTTAGACAAGCTAAACCCAAAAGTTAGCAGAAGGAAGGAAATAATAATGATCAGAACATAAATTAATCAAAACCATAAAAAAAATCAATAAAACCAAGAGTTGGTTCATTGGAAATAAACAAAATCAACAAACCCCTAGCTAAACTAACTAAAAACAAAAGAGAGAAGACTCACATAAATAAAATCAGAAATGAAAGTTGGACCATTATAACAGATACCTCTGAAATAAAAAAAAAAGGATCATAAGGAACCATTATGAACAATTATATGCCAACAAATTAGATAATGTAGGAAATGGATAAAGTCCTAGAAAAATATAACCTAAGAAGATTAAATTAGGAAGAAATAGAAAGTCTGACCAAACCAATAAAAAATAAAGAGATAAAAGAAGTAACTAACAACTTTCCAACAAAGAAAAGCCCAGGACCAAATGGCTTTGTGGATGAATTCTATCAAACATTCAAAGAAAAATTATTACCAATACTTCTTAAACTCTTCTAAAAAATAAAGATAGAGGAAATGCTTCCAAAACACATTTTATTAATAGGAGTTCAGCATCACCTTGATACCTAAGCCAGACATCACAAGAAAAGAGAACTTTAGGCCAATATCTCTACTGAACATTGATACAAAAATTCTCAATAAAATATTGGCAAACCAAAATCAGTAACATATCAAAAAGATTATATATCATGACCAAGTGGAATTTATTCCTGGCATGCAAGCCCAGTTTACCATACCCAAATCAATCAAGTGACATATCACATTGACAGAATGAAAGATAAAAAGCACAGGATCATCTTAATTAATGACAAAAAAAAAAGTATTTGACAAAGTTCAACATCCTTTATTGATAAAAACTCTTAACAGTTTAGGTACAGAAGGAAAGTTCCTTAACATAATAAAGCCTATTTATAAAAGATCCACAGCTAATATCATAATTAATGGGGAAAGACTAAAAGCTTTTTCACTAAAATCCAGTGCAAGACAGGGATATCCACTTTTACCATTTCTATTCAACACAGTACTGGAAGTCCTAGCAAGAGAAATACTATAAGAATAAGAAATAAAAGGTATCCAAATCAGAAAGGGAAAAGCAAAATTATATTTTGATGAAGTAAAATTATAGATAACACGATCCTATATGTAAAAAACCCCAAAGATTCCACAAAAATACTGTTAGAACTAATAAATGAATTCAGTAAGTTACAGAATACAAAATCAAAATGCAAAAATCGGTAGCATTTCCATACACAAATAACAACCTAGCTGAAAAAGCAATCAAGAAAACAATCCATTTATCATAGCTTCAAAAAATGCTTAGTAATAAATTTAACCATGGAGATGAAAGAGATCCACACTGAAAACTACATTAAAATGTGGAAAGAAATTTAAGAAGACACAAACAAATGGAAAGATATTTCATGTTCATGAAAGGTAAGAATTAATAGTGTTAAAATGTCCATTCTACTCGAAACAATATACAGATTTGCATGAAATCTGTAGATCATTTTGGATAGTGTAGGTATTTAATTCTAATGTCATACTTCACAGAAATGGAAAAAAAATCCTAAAATTTATATGAAACTATAAAAAAACTCCAAATAGCCAAAGCAATACTGAGAAAGAAAAACAAAATTTCAGGCATCTTTTCTAATTTACTAGAAAATACAAAGCTATAGTACAAAGGTGTAGCAATCAAAGCATTATGATCCTGGCACAAAAAGAGAAATATAGAACCATGAAACAGAATAGAGAAACCAGAAATAAATCCAAACACATATGGGCAACTAATTTTTGAGGTTACCAGGAGGACACAAAGGGGAAAATACTGTCTCTTCAATAAATGGTGCTGGTAAAACTGGATTTCCACATGCAAAAGAATGATACTGGCCCCTTATCTTACACCATAGATAAAAATCAACTTGAAATGGATAAATGACCTAAAACCATAAAACTCTTAGAGGAGAGCACAGGGGAAAAACTCCTTGACATTGGCCTTGGCAATGATTTTTTTGTATATCATGCAAAAAGCTCCAGTGACAAGACAAAAATAAATAAATGGGACTATGCCAAACTAAAAAGCTTCTGTACAGCAAAGGGAGCAATCAACAAAGTGAAAAGGCAACCTATGGACTGAGAAAAGGTATTTGCAAACCACGTATCTCATGAGGGGTTAATATTCAAAATTTGTAAAGAACTCTGACAATTTAAATAACCCAAAAAATGGTCAAAGGACTGAACAGGCATTTCTCCAAATAAAACATAAAAATGGCTAACCGATATATGAAAAGCTGCTCAACATCACTAATTATTAGAGAAATGTAAATTAAAGCCATTAAGAGCTATCACCTTATACTCATAAAGATGTCTATTATCAAAAAGACAAGATTGATATAGCCATTATGAAAAATAGTATGAAGGCTCATAAATTAAAAATAGAACTACCATATGATCCAGAAATTCCTCTTGTGGATATATATGCAAAGCTATCTGCACTTATGTGTTCATTGCAGCATTATTCACAATAGCCAAGATATGGAAACAACCTAAGTGTGTGCCCATGAACAAATGGGTAAAGAGAATGTGAAACGCACACACACAGGAATATATTCAGGAAAGAGATCCTGCCATTTGCCACAACATGGATGGATGTGGTGGAGAACATCACGCTAAGAGAACTAAGCCAGGCATGGAAAGAAAAATATTGCATGATCTCCCTTATATGTAGAAAAATAAAAAACGTCAAATATATATAGACACAGGGAATAAAACAGTGGTTACCATGGGTAGCAAGGGATGGAGGTGGGGAGAAAAATGGGAGATATAGGTCAAAGTAGCAGATATATAGGATGAACAAGTCTAGAGATCTAATGTGTAATATGAGAACTACAGTTAATAAAATTGTATTGTTTTAGGGATTTTTCTTAAATAAGTGGATTTTAGGGGCTCTTGTCACACAAAAAATAACTATGGCAGATGACAGATATGTTAATCTGCTTCACTACAGTAACCATTTTACTATCTCTATGTATTCCATAACATCATATTGTGAGCCTCAAATATACACACTAAAATTTATTTTTTTAAAAATGGTGATAAGAACAATTACCTCATTTTTTTGCTATGATTTCAATGGATAAATACAGGAAATATATCAATTGTGGGTTTAGGGAAAATATGGCTCCATATGGAAATGTGTACAAGGAGTTGGAAAACTTTCCTTCCTTTCTCTCTTCCTTCTTAAAAGTTACCATCTTCCATAATTTTTCTGATCAATTAAGACTGTTTTGATGGGTCCACGATGCTTCCTGCTCCAAATATTACTTATATTTCTCAATTTTATTTCTATATTTTAAAAATAAGCTTTTTATTTTGGAATAAATTTATATTTACAGAAATATTGTAAAGAGAGTGAAGGGAATTTCCCAATATATTTTACCCAGTTTCTCCTAAGGTTCATGTCTTGTCTAATCATGGCACATTTGTCAAAACTGAGAAACTAATATTGATATGTTGCTATTAACTAAAATCTCCATTTGGATTCCACTAGTTTTTCCACTAGTGTCATTTTTCTGTTCCAGTATGTCACATTACGTTTAATTATTTCTATTTTTAAAAGAAAAATATCTTCAGAAAATATAAACTTTCAGAAAAAATAAAAGAAATCTCTGTTATCAATTTGTTTATAACACAATGATTTCAATAAATTAGGAAATGAATTGACAAGAAATTAGAATGCTTTGATTCCTTAATCCCATTAACGTAACTGTATTCTATATGTATAATATCCCAATCCTCTTTTGTATTTCTAAAATATTGGATGGAATAATCAGAGCGAGCCCAGAAAATACAATCGCTTACTTATTCAGCCAGGAATCTTTAAGGTAACCTTCAGGAGAGAGATGGTGTGTATTGCAAGTGCTATTTATTATGCACAGTCATTTAGGTGTTCGGATTTCAGTTTAATTGGGATAAATGCTATTTCTTAGTTTTAATTTATCTAACTACATGAATATTAAAAATAATATACAAATTATATTATTAGGTCATCATAATTTGGCTTTAATTTCATTTTTGGTACTTAAATACTGAGTGACCTTGGTAAAGTTACTCGACTCCCTTTTGCTTAAATTTGTTCATGTAAAAATAAAGAGATTGATATAGTTGGTCTCTAAGGTCCAATTAATTCTAGAAATCCCCTGCCTATGTTTTATTTTTTTATAAATACCAACTCCATGAGATAGGTAAAGCCTATGGCCCAATGGAGTTAAATGAGTCATCCAGGTAACTTAGCGAGTAAGTGGCAGACTTTGAGAAAATAAGGTCTTAGAACTACAAGCCCTGTCTGAGTGTTTCCCATCCCATGGAGTCCTCCTCTGTTAAATATTCCAGGAATGGGAAATTCATAGATGTGGCTCATTAGAGGTAGAGAAACACATTTACTTAAAAATCAAAATGAGGTCTTGGTTGCTTACTCTATAGCAGCAATTTTACTTCATTTTCCCAAATTTTGAACTATTAAAATTGTTTTATTGTTGGTAAGGTTATTTCTATGACTTCCTTTATTTTGACAAAGTCGTATTTCCTTTAACTCAAATAACTTTTGGCCGTTTGTGACCTACAAAAACATAGCATATTACTATCTTTTTGGAAAGGGAAATTGAAGGCTAGGAAAAATTAAATATATTGGATTCTAACACCAGAGAAACTAGTACTTCACCACTGATGAGACAACAAATCTCTAAGTTTACTCCTGTGTAATCACTAATGCCCCTCTGCTGAGGATTGTTGTTTTCTGATCTCAGCACTCTAGTTACAAAGCATTATATGGTTAATTGCTTCTTATTCTTTCCCCGAAAGTCACCTATGCAATGGTGAGGCACTCTTATTACTGGAAAACAAGGAACTGGCTGTATTTTCAAATGCCCATGGTCTTGACTCACATTTTTCACAAAAGCAAATGAAGATCCAAATTCTGAGGTCTGTGGGGGATGTACTTGGGTTTCATTAGGGCTGATGTACAGAGGCATCCGTGCAATCTGTCTTTCTTATAAAGATGTGTGGTCCATCACAGGGCAATGGAACTAATGAGCCTTTCAAATAATCAGGATCACACTTTTTAATAAGGATTGGAAAACGAGACCTGCAGTTTCTTGCCTGTCAGAGAGAAAAAGGAATATGGAAGATATACAAAGTCCTGCATCATGTAAATTGGCACTTGCCTTTCCAAATGACATTTTTGCTAGCAAAATATACAAAGATGCTTTAACAAGTACCAAAGAGAGCTATATGGTCTGCAGGTGTGCAGCAAGTAATCACAAAAATTCCAAACTTGGGGTGCAATAAAGAGGGGTAGGAGCAAGTGAAACCAACCTGCTGTTGCATTGTTTGCCTTTCTAAAGACTCCTTTATTCCCATAATAAATCATAATTTTGATTGTAAGAATGCTGCCGACATTTTAGGCATTCTGTAGAATCTGTCCACTGCATACTGGAAGGGATCAGAGCCGACTTAACCTGATAATTAATTGTTTATCAATAGATGGGGCTTGAAAAATACAGGAGTAGGAGGGCAGCCGGGAGTTGAGGGGTCATTTGTCTGGATGAAAAATCGCAGATCAGAGGGGACCAAATTGCTGGTACCCAATTTAATGCTCTTTGTGAAGACATGTTTTGATCTTTGCTTAAAAATGCTTTGGGCAAACTGTGCCAGAGAAATGTGATTTGGATGCCTTACATCTCATACAGTGGGTATGAGTTGTTCAGTCTGAGAAATGGAGAAGAATATTAAAAGAAACAAACACAGAGTCAAATTCCTTTAGAGATCAGGAACTAGCATTATGTCCATTTACTGATAATCAAAATATGGTCTTTGTAGCACAAAAAGTCCCCAAATGCTTCAGGGTAACTCTAACCAGTCTCAATTACTGATGTGTATTATACTTCAAGATTAGTTTCAGGGTTAGGAGTAAAGAGCTACTATGTTTTTCTCTTCTATGCTGGGAAACATGAAAAACAAGAAAATGAATGTGCTATTTTTTGTAGGCTAAATATAAAATACTCTATACAATGCAATATAAAGCTAACCATCTCTTATTTCTTTTCATCTGAGCATGATTTAAAAAGAGGATAATGTGATTATATTTTTTGTATAGGAGGGAGCTGAATCTCTCAAAAATCTTATGCTCAGCTTGATTGCTTTATTGATAAGAAAGGGCTTTGAATGTATACTTTATAAGTAATGCATTTATTAAACACAAACTGTGCATAATGCTTAGGCTTTATGTGAATTGCATTGGATTTATCTTTGTTTTAGAGTGTATTAAAATATTAGAAATATTTTACTTCAGCTATTATAACCCCTTTATAGCTGGGTGTTACTCCACGGTAATAGTGCTTTAGCATCTTAGATTTACTTGTAAGATGCTGTTCAGGGGAGCTAAAAACGTCACTCCAGCATGCACGATCAACCGTCGATGTCTCTAATCTTTCCCTTTCTCCTTTTTTTCTTGAACAATGCTTCGTTTTCTCTTATAATCTTCTAGTCATTCAATTTCCCTGCCAGATCTGGAAAGAAAGTAGAATGAGTATAAACTAATAGTAGGGGAAATAAACAGATCTAAAAATAATTTATAGAGATAGGGTCAAATGTCTGTCAGACAAAAGTAGCATCACACCTGATAGAGTGTCACGTTCTCTGACAAAGTGAGGCACACTCCTGATTGTTCTTTGCTGAGTAGAAACTCCTGTTGCAGGCAACTAGAGTTGGCTTCCACAGCGGGCCTTACAAAGGAGACCATTGTGGAAATTAAGCACCAGCCACCTGCTTTCCCGTAATCACTGCCTGCATATTAGCCAATATATTAGCTCTAAATTTGTTTTAAGTTTATTCTTAAGGATAAACCCTTTGGAGATTTTTCAGAGTTTTATCAACTTCTAATTAAAATTTCCCATATATTCTCAAATCTGGCATAGCATTTGTCAGTTTAGCATTAACCTGACCACGCAGCTTTATTATCTGCAGCACGAATAAGCCATATCCTTTAATGCCAAAGTAATCTAAATGGAATAATATGACTCATCCTCCAAATAAAAATTCTCAGCTGTTTGGAGGTTTATCACGGCATAGAGAAGAGTATTAGAGCTTCCATTTGGATTAAGTTTGCATATCTAGAATGTGCAAAGCTTCCCTAATTTTTTCCTGCCTTTGCTATTTATGAGAAGTATCTTGTATATGAAGAAGTTTACAACAATTTAAAACAATCTGAATTACACTATAAATTTATCATCTATTTACTGAATCAAGCAATATTAAGGTCATTTTAGAATTTCACTTTTCTGACTGATCTGACCTGAAGATTTCAAATCACCATAAAATGTCACATTACTCCAGTATGGTTTCTATTCTACACAATTTAATACCAAGAAAGAGATGCCTAGCAAACACTGGATCCGATTGCCAGATTCTGAGTCATCTCATTCACCTGCCTTTCTCCTCTGCTCTCCTTTATTGCAAATTCTGACTGAGGTTGGCATTGAGTCTTCCTGTGCATAGAAAGATTTGATTGGCAGAGGAGATATATCATTACCGAGAAAGGAAAGATGCCAGCTTTTTCCACCACCATTTCCATACCAATGGCTTTTTTCCCTAGATCTGTCTAATAATTCTCGCTGTGATAAGACTGCTTATTCCTGCCTATTCTTAGCATATTTCTAATGTTTTAAATTCCATGAGGACCAAAACCGTCTTTTTTTGCTTACCATTATACAGCCATTGGTGGCATAGTGACTGACACATGTAGGCATTTAATGAATATTTGTGGAAATGTATGAAGAAATGAATTATGTAGCTGGGTTTTTTCCCATATTTACTTAACTTAGAGTAATTGTGTAGACATCCTTGTTCCAGTTACTACGACTGTGTCCCAAACCTAAAGCTTAGTGGTTTAAAACAATATTCATTTTGCTTACATCACAAGAATTAGCATTGTGAACAGGGCTCTGTGAGGATACCTCATTTCCTTTTCATTCATCATGGCTGAGGCAGTTTATGGTGGGGAGCTGGAATCTTCTGAATTCTTGTCACTCACCAGTCTGGAAGCTTGACTGGGGAAGACTCAGATGCCTGAAATCTAGAACAGTTGGGGTTCCTTGGGCATCTCTGTCTCAAACTGGCCTCTGTTGCAACAAAACTTCATTACAGATAGACTTCTTATAGAGTAGTTCAGGGCTTCAAAGGTATGCGTCTCAAGAAAGAGATGGAAGCTTAATTGCCTTTAGGGTTTGCCTTTGAAGTCACATAGCATCATTTAAATTCTGTGCAACATATAAATGCTGTACTCTTTTGGTGGAGGCAGATGCAAAGGCCCACCCAAGATGCAGGGGAAGACACTGATATCCCACTTCTCAATGGAGGAGCATAACATCATGTTGTAAGTAGGGCCACATATAAATGAACCATTTTTGGAAAAATACAATCTGGCACAATTCTCAACCTTATGTTATCATTTTACTTGAGCATAGGAGGATTCTTAGTCATAAATCTACAAATGTCTTCTTCTTTTCTAGAAATGAAAAAGCAATAAAAGCTCAAGTAAATAATAATATTATTATTTTCACAAGATCATTTTGGATATTGGCCAATGTAAATTTCTCATTTTATGTTTCCAGGGAATGCAAGCTCATTTACATTTCATTAAACCTCCAAAATTCTAATTGATAAATTTTAGTTTTTTAATGGAGAAAATGGAATAAAAGCATTAAATAAGAACATAAAATATGTTTTTTAAAGAACATGCAAATTTGTTGGTGAACTTCAAAACCATTTCTGCCATATTTTTAGCCAAGTTCTTGTCCAATACTTGAAAATATGTCATAGCCCTGTGATAGTGTGCATTGTTATTATACCCTTGGGCTTTGACATAGCTCAAATTGTACTCTACAGATAGTGTCTCTGATCAGAAAAAGAAATTTTCTTACTATTGATATAGGGTCTAGAATAGCATCTGTCAAAGCATATTTAAAGGAAATGTTTGTTGGATTTGTTTGCTAGTCACACAAATTAATATGTTAGCTTATAATTGCAGAGTCTACTAATACTGATTGCAGAAAAACCAGAAAAAGATTTTTAAACTCAGCCTATAGATTGTTATTCTTACAATTTTAGAAGATGCATTTTTAAAATTGAATTCAATTTCTATACTTGGAATATAAAGTATAAAAATTTCTTCAATTTGAATTTTAAGTGAGAAATTATAATGGAAAGGCAAGAACTCTCGCAGGATGGCAGAGCGTTAGGTTTAAGTCCCTACCAAACTGCAAATTCTGAAACTCTAAGGAAAATCACTTAGCCTTTTATGGGCTTCGTTTTCAGGCTGAGTAAATGAATGAATGGGTAAATGAATGAATGAAAGAAGAGTTAATGAACAGGCAAGGAAGATCACAAATTCTAATCCATAAGACACTATCAAATATAGCCAGGGTGATAGAACCTAATGGAAATAAAGTAAAGAAAATTATATTTATTACTATTTTTTAGGGGGGAATTGGATGTAAATGAGTGAAATATAGTACTTTGATAAACTCCTCTGAGTGGGGCATGAAACCCAACAAGACCTGGAAACAGAATTGTCTTCTAAAATGGCAGGGATTTAGTTTTGTACGGTGAAGATTGTGAAAAGGAGCCAAAGTATTCAATTTTGGGGCATTAATAGAAGAGAATTTAAACTCTCTCTCAAGGAAATTTCATACTCTACTTTAATCCAATGCTGTTCAGTCTTCCCTGCCTCCCTTTTCCCTATCATCTTTTGACCACTTTGTGCCGGGAACCATTATATTAATAAGAACTTTCCATATAGTAACCCATTTATAAATAAATGTTGGATACTCACTTAATGAATATTTATTAGCCTGCAAAGGCACTATGCTGGAGCAGTAACACCTGTTACCTCATTAGTCAGAGACTTTATCTTTGTCCTGTTGCTGGGCGTGGGCATACTAAGATCTTATGGTATGAATGGAAACTTAGAGCTTAGCTTGTTCACTTCTTCAAGTTTTTCTTGACGACTCATCTTTTAGGCCCTTAAGAGATTAAAATCTCAACCAACCAACACACACACACACACACACACACACACACACACACAGAAATTATAACACATCAAGGAGGAGATTAGTTTCTTTGCCAACTATGATATTATGTAAGGTGAGATATAATAAATACCGTGGCATTACGGTCAGAACCATAACAGAAGATAAACAAGTGAACCGCCAAGATCAAAGACAAAACTAGAATGAAAAATTAGCTACTGAGTGGTGCTGAAAGGCTAGGAAAAGAATGGCAACAATTAGGAAGCTGAGATGATGGAAATGGGTGGTTACTGAAGTATGGATGAATATTTGTGAAGGAAAATATAATAAAAGTTTCAAAACCATGCAGACTCTGGATAAATTAGGTAAGACATATCATGCAAGTAAGAAGTTTAAAACAAAAGTGATTGTTCTTCATGTTTTTCAAGTAAAAAGCCTGTCTTCTGTTGAGACAGGAGCTTCATCCTGTTTTTCTCTATATCCTCTGCAGCTAATGTGCTCTTGGCATGCAGTAGAAGGCCAAGAAAAATTTGTGAAATAGTTATGATGAAACTCATTTGCACAAACATTAAGGATGCATAGGATAACATTAAAAATCAGGAAAAATTAAAAGTCTAAGTCATTATTCATTAGCATGTCACTTCATATCTCAGTAGTTGATATTACATAAAGTATTTTCTGATTACGTTTGTATACTTATATTCATATTCCTTCCTTCCTTCATTTATTTCAAACCCTTCTGTGCTAGCATTTGCTATTATCTCTGCCCAAAAGAGTGATTCTTAACTGTGGCTTCGCATTAGAACAAGCATGTCTGAATTTCAGAGGGTTGATACAGATCTCTGTATTTTTAAGAAGGGTCATGGATCATTCTCAATTATTCTCATTATTGCCCTTATTTTTTTTTATTTCAGCATATTATGGGGGTACAGATGTTTAGGTTACGTATGTTGCCCTTACCCCCCTTCCCCCGCAAGTCCAAGCTTCAAGTGTGTCCATTCCCTGATGGTGCGCATCGCACTCTTTGTGTATGCATATACCCGTCCCCTCTTTTCCCCGCCCCCTCCCCCTGCCCAACATCCAATAAAAGTTATTTTTATATGTGCACTTATGTGTTGATCAGTTAATACCAACTTGATGGTGAGTGCATGTGGTGCTTGTTTTTCCATTTTTGGGATACTTCACTTAGTAGAATGTGTTCCAGCTCTGTCCAGGAGACTACAGGAGGTGCTATATCACCATTGTTTCTTAAAGCTGAATATTACTCCATGGTATACATATACTACATTTTATTAATCCACTGACGTACTGATGGACACTTGGGTTGTTTCCACATCTTTGCAATTGTGAATTGTCATTACCATCCTTGTTAAGAATCACTGGGCTATTACATCTTTTTCCCACTTCATACACATGGCTGAGTGCTCCTTTTTATTTTATTTTTTATTTTTTTTGCAACTTAGCAGATGGTTAACATTCAATAAAATAAAAAAATTAGGTTTTCCTTTTTTTGATGTTTATGAACAAACACAGATGGTCAATCTCAGTCAAAAGAGAAATATTTGAGAAGCCTAAGGTGCATTAAAATTTTTAACAAAACTTGTCTGATATTATAATTCAGATAGATAGGGATAGATACTGTCCTTACATTACACATGAACTCCAGGATATTGATGCAAAACTAATGTGTCCTATGGAAAAAATCTCTCAGAGTTTTACAACATTAAATACAACATTCTACAGAGTTTTTATGTTACCACAAACTTGAAAATAAACTTTCCTTTTCAATAGAAAATTATTTAAAAATAAAGAGATCTATAATATTCTAAGAGATCTTACTACCTTACAAACTGTAGCCATATATGGTTTGATTAACTAGCTTCAAAGTCCTTTTTGGTAGTAGAGAATAAAAACATATCCACCTTCGTACCTTCATGTTCTGAATCACCTATCAATGTCGGCATAATATTCAAAGTTAAATGGTCATTTAATGATGCAAAATATATTTTTATTTTTGGAATAAGAGAAAGTAGTTTGGTTCATAGTAGTATTTCCCACAAACTAAATAGTTGTAATTATACTTTTGTCATCTGGAAAAATTTTATACATGCCTCTGAGGTAGGGGGTCTAATTTTATAGTCAGAACTCTGAGTAAAATCAATATGCTGGATAAAAGCTTTCTACAGTTCTCAGGAAATGGTCTAGTTAAAGGCCTAATGATATTGAACAGAAGTGAATCCTTATGACCATTCATTCCCCAAAAAAATAATGAATAAAAAGGTTTTTAGTTTGCTAATGAAAAACTGAGTCTCTAGCTTTTGACTGGTGCAATATAGTTGATTTGCATTTCTAGCATTATACGTTTGTGTTCATATTATGAATTTTGAAACTCCAGTAATAAATGTAAATTTATAACCACCAACAAACATATATTTTAGCCATTATTAAAGTAGCTTAATGTTTATGATAGATCAATAAATAGGTACATTGAACCTTCTGTTTTAAACCTAGTTGATATTCACCCACTGTTCCTTTTATTCATATTTTAATCTTTCAGCAAATGCATAAGTTCCTAGAATTGTTGGGCTCTAATGATACAGACATGAGTAAGTTGTGGACCCATCCTTCAAGGAACTCAAGGATTAGTAGGTGGATGAGAGAATTTAAAACATAATTACAAAAGAATACAACAGTAATATTTAACAACCCTGCCATAGAAGGATTAAGAAGGTCCTCTGATGAGGAAATGATATTTAAGCTGGATCCTGAGGGATGTGTCAGTATGGACCAGATTGGCCTGGAGGCAAAATTGGATATTGGTTTGCATGGTCTCAGGAACCAGACGATAAAGGACATTTGGAGCAAGGGGCAGAGCGCACATTCGCGATGGGGACGCAGCACAGGCAAAGGCACCTGCGTGTGGAACTGCAGATCAGACCTGTGAATGATATGAGATAACAAGGTTACCATGCCGAAGTGATAAATTTCCAGTCAAATTAAAGTACTTTATTTTAGCATGAGGCTAGCATGAAAGTAGAGTGCCAATTCATCTAAGTGTTTTGACATTGGTATATTAAAGGTCAGCTGTTCTCCTGTCCACTGGCTCTTGTGTACATGCAAGTGGTTATTATAGTTGTATAGGTTAGCACATCTTGTAGCCTTTAAAGAATCTACTCGCTCAAAAGCTTTGATTTTCAACTGAGAATTAACTCAAACTTCCACAGGGCAGGTGAGGTGGTAGTGATAGATTTAAAAGCATCACAACAACAACAAAAAATGAGTTTAAGTGGTCATTCTTTCCAAACTCATTCCCTTTCCAAGTTAACTAATGGGAATTACAGCAGGGTAGAGATGGGGACAGAGAGCAATCTATATTGCCCTTCCCCCACCTAGCGCCCATGCAGACTCCTGGCCTCATTATTTTTATTTCAATAAACACTTTTTATTAAAAATAACTTTTGAAAAGTCAGTTTTCTTTCTCCTTTGTTACACACAGCAGTTCAGCTTTATTTAGCTCCTGAGATTAAAGTTAGCTACTCAAACCTCTACACAGGGGTTATCTGGGCCCACTCTTCTCAGAGGCAGTTGAACCGTCACTTTTTATTGCATGATCATTTCTTTGCTGCTGCATATCGAAATGATAGTTATTTAAATAAATAAATATTTTAAATACATGTTTATTAATTTGTTTTAAAAATTTAAATGCTCTTTTAAAGTGGAATTTTGGTGAATGAAATTTTTTCCATCTTATTACTTACTGCATATACCTGAAGGACCTACCTGCGTCCTCTCTTGCCATATTCACATAGATCTAAAGGTCCCTTAGTTAGGAACTATTACATAAGCAAATGAGCACTTAATTTCTCTTCCCAAAAGTTCTTGCAAGCAACACAACTAGTTAAGTTAGTAGTCGAAGTCAAATATTTCTGTGTGGCAAACGTGTCAAGCTGAATATCCTCATGGAGAAAATGTCTGCATAATCCTCTATACAAAGTCTGGGCTATATGTATGTGATAGGATGTGTGTGTGTGTGTGTGTTTTGATAGAGTTTGTTTAAATAACAGAATGGAAGTAAAAGTATGAGGCTTGGGATTTGATGTGGTACAGTCCTAAATAGGACTTAGAGAAGAACCCAGTGGGAAAACAAGTGGGGAAAAAACTAAATTCCTGATAGAAATCTTCCCCATGTTCACTGACTTTCTCCCTAGAATATTCCAGATTATAAATTTCTTGATGACACTTCCTCTAGATTGTTTGTCACTGAATTCTCTTTACCACCTCAACTTAGTGTCTAGTACCTAGCAGCCAGTCAATATTTACTTATTGAGTGAAGTCAAGATGGTTGAGATGGGAAAGTCAGGTGATTAAAACACCAGATTCTTAGAAGTAAAAGAGAGGTGGGGAGAGGATAGGCAACAAGTGCTTTGAGTGTAAGCGAGATGGGAAGACTACAGGCTGAAGGCAAAGCCAGTAGTGCCATCTGTGAACAAATAGTGCCATCTGTGAACAAAGAGAATTTTTCCTTTTTCATCAGGATGCTACTTGGATGAGATGTTCTTCAATAATTAGTTAGAAGAAGTCATTCACTTGAGACGAAATCTAAAGAAAAGGACATTATAACATTAGGTCAGATTTTACTAAAAGGAAATGCAATACATTTTGGTTTGCACTTTGCCTGTCTTTGCTTTTTTGATTTTCAATCTTCTTGCAATTTGTTTTTGTTACACTTTAAAAGTATACCAGTCTATGACAGAAAGGAAATAAAAAAGAACTGCTTTTAACTGCAATAGCTTGAACTTTAACATGCATACAAATCATCTGGGAAATCCTGTTAAAATTCAGATTCTGATTCATCAGGTCTGGGGTCTGAGAGTCTAACAATCTCTTAGGCGATGTCAGTGCTGCCAGTCTAAGGACTACGTTTCACATAGCAATGCTCTATGCAACAGGAGAATCAACCTTTGGATTCAGATCCATAGTAAGTATTGGTAACCAGTAAGTTAGCATCACTGAAGAAGCGAAGCTTGACACTGAAGAAACTTCAAGACTGCCCAGGTAAGGAAAGAGGCATTTGTCTCTGCTTCTCCCATCTCTCTAACCCAACCCTGAGAAATTGGTCTTATGGAAAATAGTATGGTGATTTCTTAAAGAACTAAAGCTAGAACTACTATTCAATCCAGCAACCCCAGTACTAGGTGTATACCCAAAGTAAAAGAAATCATTACATCATAAAGATGCCTTCACTCGTATGTTTATTGCGGCACTATTCACAATAGCTAAGATAGGGAATCAATCTAAGTATGCATCAATGGATGATTGGATAAAGAAAATGTGGTAGTATATACCGTGGAATACTCCTTAGTCACAGAAAAGAATGAAATCACGTATTTTGCAGCAGCATAGATGGAAGTAGAGGCTACTGTTTTAAGTGAACTAACTCAGAAACAGAAAGTCAAATACTATATGTTCTCCCTTGTTAGTGGGAGCTAAATAATGTGTATATATGGATATAGAGAGAAAACTGATAGATGTTGGGGACTTGGATGAGAGGGTGGGAGGTAGGTGAGGGGTGAAAAATTAATGGGTACAATGAACACTATTAGATGGTTTTAGATGGTTACCTAAAAGCCCAGACGACTTCACATCTGCACTCTATATCCATGTAACAAAACTACACTTGTATCACCTAAATATATAAAAGAAGAACCTCACAAATAAATAAAGGGGGTTGAGAAGAGATGACTCAGAGAAAGATCATGTCTTACTCTTACCTGCCTGTGCCATGGAGTCAGGGTCTCGGCTCAAGGGCATACTTTGGCAAGTGGCTGGCAGCACACAAAACTCTGATAGAATTTGAGACTAAACTTTTAAATATTGAAAGTGATAGAAATGTCCAAAATAACATCAAAGCATGGAAAGATTGTATAGAAAGAATGTAACTGAAAACAGTGATTGGAGAAAAAAAGTTATTTCATATTTATACTTCTCAATATTAAGACCATTCAAGAAAGTAGTTAATATACACAAAACTAGCCCTGAGAAAAAGTTTCAACCACATTTCAAAGTTTATATAAAAATGAAATAAAATAATTTATACAATTAATTTAAAAATGTCACCAAAAAGCTGTGTTTATGCAATTAAAGATTTAAAACATCCTTTTTTTAATTTTTAAAATTTTTTTTATTTCGGCATATTATGGGGGTGCAGATGTTTAGGTTACGTATGTTGCCCTTGCCGCCCCCCCAAGTCCGAGTTTCAAATATGTCCATCTTTCGGGTGGTGCGCTCTTTGTGTATAAAACATCCTTTTTAGAACAAAACACACATGTGCACACACACACACACACAATTTTTATAATAGAGCCAAATCACCATTTTTGTGATTCACTTCTCTTACCTTCCACTCAAGGTTGGTCACTTTCTTTATGATGGGTTTACTTTCTTGAATGCAAACTTGTTCAGCTTGCAAGTTATTGGGAGATGTAGTGAAATCTAGGTAACAGAAAACATGCAATGTAAGGCTGATTAACTCTAAAGACAAAAGTTATTTTGTGATACTTTATAGGCAGTAGGATTGGATGATTTTGTAGATGCATAAATTGAATTACAATTATTGCCGAAGGCAAGCAGCACCATTAGACAGCACATCAAAAAAGTAACCAAACCAGACACACAGCCAGCGTTTTTAATGGGTGTATCAATTGTCCGTGAAGATGTTGCTGAAAAATAACTTGGTGAAACTCTTTTTCTGCTGTGTTTCAGAAAAAGGGCCTATTAAGATGTATATTCTATTGATTTAGAAAACAACGCATATTTGTAGAGAAATCAACTTATGAAAACATGAACAAGCAAGTGTATACACATGAAAGCTTATGTTGTGCTTATATTTTTGATATTCAAAATAGAATATTTGTCCTCAGCTTTCACCCAGAAAGCTGTATTCCTAAAACCTCCTTATAGAGAATGTGGCTTCTCTCTTATAGTTTTGATATTCTAAGCCCTTTTAAAACTTTTCTCTGTGAAAAAGAGAAAAGACAATTACAGTTTTGTTAAGATGAATCTGCTCCTGCTCTTGGACTCAACTTTAGTTACACCTCTTCTGTGACTTTTTTTCTGGGTACTTCTGCATGAAATGATCTATTTCATGATCATTTTAACTCATTAGTCCCTTATCTAGATCCCCAGTCATTTAAACACCGCTTAGTATCAATAATTATTGTCTTTGTGTTATTTTTCCAAAGAGCTCTTCCAAGGCAAGGAATTTGTCATTTTGGGGTATCTCAGAGTACTTTTCATAGCATCCAACACACAGTAAGTATTTAATAATCATCACAGTTGAGCTCCGAGTATGTGCTAAATACTGCCATTTAACATACAACTCACATGTAATACTTCAATTAATTCTTATGGTAACTGTGTGAGGTAGCTATTTTCTCCAGTTTCTAGACGAAAAACTGAGGCCCAGTGAGGTTAAATGACTTGCTAAATCTATCCATTATGATAAATTTTAGGTCTGGCTCTAAAGGTTTATCCCTGTGATATCCAGTTTTTCTGGTGCCCACAATATGCGTTATCTAATAAGTCAGGAAATCAGATTCTCTATGTAGCTCTGCCTCGAAGCAGTTCACTGATTTTGCACTCACCACTTTATTGCTATCAATCTTACTTTCCCTTGCTCTAAGACAAATGTAAATCCATAGAGCATACATATATGTGTACATGAGAATAACATTTATCGAGCACCTTTTATGTGCCGCAAATTATACTAGTCAACTTCTTACATATATTTATCTCACTGAATTCTCCCGGGGCCCCTAAAAAGCATATACTGTTATACCTACTGTATAGTTGACATGAGATCCAAAGAAGTTAAGTAAATTTCCCATATATAGCCTGATGGAGTCTGGATTTGAACCTAGGTTGCCCGACCCTAAAATCATTGTCTTCCAACTCCTCCATGTCAGCAACAGGAAGAAAAGCTACTTCTGAGTTAATATTGACGTATACCTGCGGTCCACAACCCTGGGCAGCAGGCCGGTGCGGCTGCCTGTTAGGAACAGGGCCCCACAGCAGGAGGTGAGTGGCAGACAAGGGAGTGAAGCTTCATCTGTATTTAGAGCTGCTCCCCAGCGCTTTCATCACCACATGAGCTTCACCTCCTATCAGATCAGCAGTGGCATTAGATTTTCATAAGAGCAGGAACCCGCTGTAAACTGCACATGCCATATATCTAGGTTGGGCGCTCCTTATGAGAATCTAATGCCTGATGATCTGAGGTGGAGCTGAGGCAGTAATGCTAGCGCTGGTAAGCGGCTGCAAATACAGATTATCGTTAGGGGGGAAATTTGACTACACAATAAATATAATGCACTTGAATCATCCCCAAACCATCCCCCCCCAAAAAAAAGGTTGGAGACCACTGATGTACATAATCAATTTCCTATTTAGTGAGGAAGGATGGACTTCATTAATCCCCTATACTCTATATCTCTATTAGGGCTCAGATTAGTTTCATTTTAAAAAATATTCTCCCAGTTGCAAATGCATAGTTTAAGGCAGAAGTTAATCATGTCAGAATGATTATAATAAAAAAGATGTAAATTTACCAAGATATCTATCTTTAGATACAATTATAATTTTTATCACCTTGGAGATTCAGTAGAGTGAAGACAATATTTCACATACTTCAAGCAAATATTATATGAATGCTTTTGAAGTCATTAAAATTTTTAGTTTTCTAGTTTCCAACTAATATTAGTAGGTATCTCTAATGTGTTAACATGTTTAGTATGCCCCTCCACCAAGACATGTAGTAAAGAAGTCAAGCCTTGGTTACAGAAATACTTTCTTTACTTGCCTTCTAAATCTAACTTTTTCTTTTAACTGAAAAATTGTTTTTATAGCAACTAATTATTCAGGAATGGATTTGGATATTGTTATTGCTTGTCTATTTCACTCATTGCCATCTGGCATGTGACCAGCCTTTTTTTTTTTTATTTTTCCATTTCATTATAGGCTTATTACATTTGAATTCAGGGTAGTGAGCTGCATTTATGCTGCTGTTAAAATAGTGTAGACTCAGAAAACCAATTTCCTGTTTGGGGGGAAAGAATGAACAAAACTATAACTATTTCTCCCAGGATGTGTCCCAGTGCAATTTTCACCTTGAATTAAACCTTTAAGTCAAAATCTGCAAATAGTGCCAGAAACTTTTTGGTTTACTATTATACAGTAGTCAAGATTATTTTCTCTATTTTAAAATAAGTTCTCAAATCTGATAATTATCAAGAAGTTATCATCATTTGCATTTAGGTGAATATGCTTTATTTAGCATTAAAGTGGTTAGAAAAAAGAGCCCTCTTAAAAAGATCTATCTATCATCCGTCTATCTATCTATCTATCATCTATCATCTATCTATCTATGTATGTATCTATCTATCTATCTATCTATCATCTATAGATATACACAAAGGAGTTTTTTCCCTATTATGTGAAGGTCTTCCTATCTGTTAATCTAACTTCACTGTTAAGGTTTTTTGTGCAAATGATAAATAGAGAATGTGCTTATTTCAATTTCTCCCCATGTCCTGACAGCGAATTTTTCCTCAAGGTGATATTAATCATGTACAGTGAAGAACTGAAGCAAAACTGGCCTTCACATTGTGCAACCTCAATAATTTCTCTGTTATATTTTGCTAATGAATATATAGCCCAACAGTCCATTCAGATCTACGTGGCAGTATAGTAGGAAAAATCTGATTAGTGTGCAATTCTTAAGGACCGTTAAGGACCCTTAAGCAAGCCAGAGCTGAGTTCCTCTACCAAGCGTGTTGAGAAAGTGCCTTGGATACCTGGAAGTGAGATAGCTCCTGCCACACTAGTTAAATTAGGAAAAATGCCAAGAGTGTGAATTCTTCTTAGGCCAACCATCCAATGCCTGCTTGAGCCAAGCCTCACCATACATAATATTTTGGCCATAATTTATCTATTGTGAAATTGATTCACAGTAAATTTTACAAAAATTGAGCACAGCTCTGCTCTATTTTACTCTTTCCAGGTACACGTATTGGACTACTGGAACATGTCAGCACTAATTGGTCTCCTACAGGTCTGTGCCACCTTACCTGCACATTAAGGTACGATTTGAGGATATGGAATTCTGGATATCACTTAGTAGATTGAATTTATAATTTTCTGGCAATTCATTTCCTACTTTGATACAATTCTTTTGTTCATAGGTAAAATTACACATTATTTATTGATTCTTGAAATCATGGGATTCAATCTCCACCAAGGGTTAAGCTTAGTAAACAATGTTCAAAGTCAAGTTACCTGAGGGAAGGAGACATGTCTTGAATTAATATAGCTGATCCTATAAAAAGGGCTCTTGACAGTTGCATTCATTTCATTTTATTGAGAGTGATTTTAAGACATTAAAAAGTAATTGAATATTTTACTCCCTTTACACACTCTGAGACATCTAAAAAGGACAAGGATATTTAGGAGTTACAATACGTAAAAAATACATACTCTGTTGTCACAGTTGAATACTTTTGTACATTTTCATTCTGCTATCTTTGCAGAAAATACATTAACAATCAAAATGTCTTTTTTTGTTTTCCATTTTTTTCCTCTCTCTCTTTAGTTTTATAAAGGAATACTTGCACCAGTAGGCAAACTGTGTATTGCTTTTGGGAGAATAAATTTCTAACTGTGGTCAATATATTTCCTGCTGAGTTAGGTGAATAGCTCCTTTCCATTGTTTACTCCAGAAAATGCATTTCTCCAAGGTCATTCCTGTTTCATTAAGTTATTTAAAAAGCAGAAAAGTAGTAATTTTGTGTGAAAAAGTTGTATTTAAGATGCATATTTCAGTTTCTATATCCAAGATAGTAGCCTGAACAACCAGTGCTGGTTCAACAGTTTTTCTGGAGACTTGGGTTCTAGCAGAGGGGAGATAATTCTTTCTTCTCTGGTATTAGAATTAATTGTGGTCACTGCTTGCAATTCTTAGTTTGGCTCCTGGTGCAATAGCTCCTTTGAGACAAAGTTATCTCAGTTTAAACATACACAGACACACACGCACACACACACGCACACTCACACACAATTTCCCAAGGCAAACAGGTAGTGTCAGAGTAGGTTGGTCAGGGATAGTTTCTGTCTTAGTCATGAGAAGATTTGCTTAAGATCTTAGCAAAAAAGACTATGTATCTTCCATCCATCCATTCATTCATTCCTTCATTCAATAAATACTGAGTATCTTCCATAAGCTACACACTGTTCTAGATATTGCAGACAGAGTGATGAAAGATAAAATACCTGCATTCTGGTGTGGGGGACAAACAATAAATAAGTAAAAATCAATAATATAACTTCAGGTAGAGGCAAATCCTATCTAAAAGCAGAGTAAGGGGATAGAGAATGACACTTGGTTTGAAGGCACAGTTGAAGATATCCCACCTGAAGAAGTGACCTTTGGGCAGAAGTGGACAAAATGAAAGATCCAGCCACATGAATGTTAGCAATAAGAACATTCCAGGCATAGGGGACAGCAGTATAAAGATGTAGGCAAATGGCTCATTTTGTGTGTTCAAGGATCAGCAAAAGGCAAGGATGGCTAGAGTGCAGTGGCTAATGGAAGACTAGAGCATGTCGTGCGGGTATGGTGGTAGTCATGGATACAATAAGAAATGGTTCAGATTTAGAAAATATTTTAAAGCAGAGTCAAAAAGTCTTTTAAAGTGTGAGAAGAGAAAGAGATAAGAAAGACTGTGGGAGAGGCTCTTTTGTTTTGTTTCCAGGGGACATCAAAAGTTTTGTTTTCATCATGCTAACTTTGAGAAGCTTATTCCATCTAAAAATGGAGATGCCAAGCAGGTATTGACTATTTGTGTCTGGAGTTCTGGAGGAAGGTTGGGGCTGGGGATATAAATTTGGAAGTCATCTGTCTATTGATGGTATGTGACTCCATGTGACTGATACGATCATCAAGGGAGGCAGTGAGTTGGATAGGAGAGGTTTGGGAATCAAACTGTGAGGTTTGGGAACTATGACCAGACGTACTGAATTGGAGGTTTGGAAGAAGAGCAGAAACAATTAAGGAGATATCATATTATGAGGACAGTTGTTTAATCATCCTGCTGAACATTCAGATCATATAGTGCATCAGAAAACTATTTTACCTATACTTTGAACTATCATGGAGAGAAGAAAAGAATTCTCTATAACTCCTAATTATAGAAGGAAGAAATTTTCCAAAGCAGATGGGATGAATGCCAGAAGAAGATATATAATCAAAACATGCTCCCTCCCTAAAATTAAAGATTTAGATGTGATCTTTCACTGTATATCATGATTGAAATTAATTCCAGAAAAAATATAATTTAAAACTTGTAGATATAAGAATTTCTACATTAAATCTTGAGAACCAAATATACTTTTAAATTCTTACCTTGAATTCAGCCATTCTTAATGAATTTTTGTGCTGTTTTTTTAATATCAAAGTAAAATAAAATTCCTTCAAGGTATTCTAATTGATTGAATTCTAAGTCCTATTTCTGATGTTCACAATAGGCAAAAGCAGCCAACTTGCTCCTTTTTTAGGATAATGTCTTAATGGGGCTTTTTCTTCTGTGAGTGTACTAACATTACATGTGCTCCAAGCAAATTGTCTAAAGAGACATCTCTCTTTGTCAGGATCCTTTGACAAAGTTGCTTTAAGAACAGGAAAAAGAGCATTTGGAAAATATAAAAGAAACCCTGCGGTTACATTACATGGAGTTATTTTCTTACCATCGAGTTTGCCCTTCATTTATCTAAGAGTTGTTTACAAGGGTTGAGAAAGCTGACATATTTCTCTGTTCTTTAATTCTTTGTTTATGAACTGGTGCAATCAAACAGGAATGTACACAGCCTGGGGAGCGGTAAACAACCATTGCTTTGTTATCACAGTTTATAAAATTACAGACTTTCTCAGGAGGTTTGCATCATTGTTTGGTGCAGAGCATTTTCCCATTAATTAAGAAATAGATTCACTTATTCAGTAAGCACATTTTAATTATTTCCTCAACATTTTCTAGAAGCAAATGAATATGAAGGTAATATAAATTTTTCCTACTCCCTTTGAATTTATTTTAAAGATTAAACCCCAAAGTCTTTTGGCCCATATTATATATGCTAGCTTGTTTTGATTATCCAATTGTAGTCAGTACATTCTTAGCAACTAAAGCTGATGCTTTCTGGTGCGATGTTCTATGGAGATGCTACATTTGAAGCATAGCTGCCTTTAGATTCCAAAGAGAGGGGTCCAATTAAAATGTAGCTCATCTTCATTCTTGAAAATGGTCTATATTTTTGACACCTCAGGATCTCCTGAAAACACCATCTATGTCTTAGGATTTGACTCCATGAAATTCATGGGAACTGAAAGAATACAAAGTTACTACAGGAGTTCTCTCAAAACTTGTGGTGCTAGGTTTGATATCCTGGAACTGCTTTGCAGATTGCCACATCTTTGATTCCTAGGAGAATTCTACTCATGCATTTGCTCTATAATATTTCCTGTTCTATAAATATTGAAATATCAGACTAAGTATTATTATTGCTACAAAGGAAAACACCGATGGAAAAAAAAACACACATACACAGACCTCATCTGACACTTTACCTGTTACCACAGTTAACCAATGAATATCCTTCTCAATTTTATTTTATATTGGAGAATTTCATTACTTATGATAGTGATAACTGCTATAGTGAATCAAGTAGAAATTCTCAACTGCTTAATGAAACAGATGTTTGCTTCTCTCAAATAAAATCCAAATTGGATGCTCTTGATTGGCAGGCAGACTTTCATATTTAAGGACCCAACCTCCTTCCATCTTGGGGCTCTCTGTTCCTTTAGATCTGTGGATTCCCTCTTGAGTTTTGTTAATGAATAGGTAATGAGAAGGTGGAGAAGGCTCACTCACTTCTTTATCAGTTCATTTGGGAAGTTTCACATATTGCTTTTGTCAACACCTTTGGGTAAGAACCAGTAGTCACATGGTTCCAGTGAAATGCAAAGGGAGCTGGGAAATGCAATCCGTTATTTGGCAGCTGTTTCCTGGTAACAACTGTACACAATGAAAAAAGCCTGAATCTGTGGTAGTCTTTTAGACTTATCTGCTTCAAACATCCATTACATATGCTGAAGTGATTGCTTTTCATTCAGGGAAAATTTTTTTAATTCCTTACCTTTGAGAACTTTAAAACATATGTAACAATCTATAAGGAGAATGTCCAAGCAAAAATGTATTTTTTAAAGCAATACATTAGTTTTCTTTGAAAAGAGCCATTCTTTTGTTAAAAAGAAGTACTTAATTTTAGAGTTAGTACAGCATTGATTTCCAAATGATTTAACCCATATAAATATTCAGCAGAGGACCAAAGTCAGATTAATCAAGAGGTGGTATCCTGTAAACTGTGATTTTAATTCATTGGTGATGGTTGATATGTGTTCTTTACTCAGACTTTTGTTCTCATCTTCTATTTGAAATTTTGGCTTTAGGGATTTACTCCATTGATCTAGGAACTTTTCAAGAGCTACACAATAAAATATGATATAAATATTCCTTTATAATAAATATTACTATCATTTAAGATCTAGTTTAGGAAAAGGCTCCTGGAAGCATGGGACCCACTGTGGAGGCCCGAAGAAGGAGAGGATCTGAAGGAGTTGAGGAGGATGCTGGAGATGAAGAGATGACGCCAGCGACAACTGTGACTGTGCTCGAATTGTGCTGAGTATTAGCTGTAAGTAGGGCTGGTTGATTTGCAGTACAGTGAACAAGTATCAGTGAGTGAAGAGAAGCTACTATTAATACTTCGTTCTCTTCAAATATATTTTGTAAGTGCCTACTATTTGATAGACATTTTGCTAGAAGCTGGAATAATGAAGATGGTGGTAGTTCCTATTCTTGTAAAACTTACAGTTTAATTAAAACAGAATGAATTATACTGGCAAATTAAGTCAATAATGATGATAGATAATAAGGAAAATGGGCTGATAAGATTGGTGGTTTCAGTTTCATTTGAAACATTTTGACTTCTGATAATATATTTTAATTTATATATGTAACATTTATATATTACTTATTGATATGTTTATATACAGTTAGCAATAGGATAAAGGGCAGCATAGTGTTATTCCCAGGCCTTGGGACAGTATCTGGTACAAAACAGGTACTTAATCAATGATACTGGATGGATGAATAAATAAATTAGTCCTGGGTGAGAACTCAGGAGACTCCAGTTCTTACTGCAATTCTACCAGTGCCTTTCTGTGCGACTTAACAGATGACTCCCTGTTTCAGTTTCCTAATCAATAAAATGAAACAAAAATATCCATTTTACCCACCTTAAAGTGTAGCAGTTCCTGTGTGAAAGTGAAATAGTAGATATGTAATACCTATGAATGTTATAATAGCTAATAAATAGTCAAAATGGGTTATATTCTTATTTGACTAAGATATTTCCATATTTTTTTGAGAAATATGCTTTCCAATTGGCACATATTTCAGTAAAATGAAAATCATTTACCAGAAGACAAGTATATTTTGTGAAATTTCTTAGAACCTAGCATCTCTTAGAAATGTAGCCTAATAGAAATGATCTGGGGCCCTGGAAAAAACTTCATGCATCAAATGGTACCTCTTTCTTAATCCTTTCCCATTCTTACACAGATGCTTCCCAAGATAAATCCCTGGTCCATCCTTTTTCAACCTGAAATGAATAAGAGAATAAACTGTCATTTGAAGGCAATCTGACAACAGACCAAGAAAGAGGAGGAGAACATTCACAAATTTGAGATTGAAATAAAAGAAGCATGTTTTATTCAAAGTTCAATACCCATTTATTTTGAGAATAAAGGTGTCTGTGTTGTGACTCATGCATGCTGTGAAAAAATGCCAAGTGTCTTGATAACTAATGTTAGTAAGGAAAGAGTCACCAAGAGGGGGCAGAAGCTCATGAAATGCTAATCGGGAGATTCAAGAATGAGAATCAATTTTAGATTCTCATGTTTTTGGAACATTTCAAAGGAATTAATATTTTGGTAAAAAATAAATTTATATATTCTGAGAGTAATGCTAAACACCTCTCTTTACTACAATTCATCTCTGAGGTTTCCTTTCCTTTCTTACTCCTTTGGCATCCCATTTTGCTTTCGTTTTTATGCTACATGTCCTCTTCCCTCTAAGCTTTCAAAGTAAACATTCTATTCCTTTACCTTTTTTAAAAATGTGGTTGTGAATGTACTCTTTTTATGCTGAATGCTGAAAAATCATAAACTTTAAGCCAGAAGGACAATACTTGCTTCAAAACCTCTCCTTTAACAAATGATTTTTCAGAGCGTTAAAAAGACCATAAAAGACAGCACGTTTTCCCCAGCCATTGAAAGTATGATGAATCGTATGGCCTGAGTGCGAATGCAAGAGCCATTTTGTAAAGTTTAAAGACCAAATATTCAGGCTTCGTTATCGCCTGCACGCTAACAAGAGATACAAGGCAGTTTAGTTGAATGACAGTGGATCAAATTAATCCTGCAAAATGACAAGGGCAAACACTGGGGAACTCCATTGTGAAATGTCTTGGAGCGAAGGCTTAGCAAGAAGTCAGTCTTGCATAAACATAAAAGCCAACGCTTTTGGAAAATAAATTACCAGAGATGATTTATTTTTGTGTGAGAATCGTTCTTTTAAAAAATTATTTTAGATCTTTTTCTTGAATATAAATATTGATTTTGCTAATAGGACATGTTTTTTTCTCATCTGTAGATGACAATGACTTCAAAAGAAGAGGCGAATGGGACTCAAAAGGAGCAATCATAGACTATGCGCACAGAATAATTTCCATAACTTTTGCATTTGAACACAAAAATGAGTTAATAAAACCTCAGCCTCCTTCAATTTGTAATTCAAACACATAAAATGATTTGACTTCAACAGGCAAGACAAATTCACACTTACCTGGAAATTTTTAAGGTACTTACAGAAAGTCAAGGAGAGGACTTAAAGTGAAGAAAAAACATGTCTGACTAATAATTAATAAAACTATTGTTGATCCAAAGAATATCGTTGTATGGATTCTTTTCAACATCTTAAATATACCTGGATGTAAAATGCAATCTTGTTGAATAGTTGCAAAAGAAGTGTTGGCTCTGTATAGAGAAATATGTATTTAGTGCATAAATCGATGAATTTAATATCTTTGTATTAGCCAGTTTCGAAAGAAACTAGCTATAGCCAAATTCGTGTATTGTGCAATTTGCATATTTTGCATCTGGTAAATATAGCTACAGAGAATATATATTCTTTAAAAAAGCAACCATGTCACTTGCTCTTTTTAAATTACACTGCTGCATTTTTAAGAGTTTTAAAAATGGTACTTGGTGTGCATAAAACAGCAACTGTTGCTCATTCTGTCTTTGCCTCTATTCCAGTGAAGCCATGTTTTGAAAAGGAATATATTAGGAATACATCAAAATACATAATTCAGTGGAAATAAGCTTTACTTTTTTTAAAAAAAATGCTTTATTCCAAGCATTTTTCTGCCTTGAAGAAGAAAATGTCTCTTACAAAAACTTCATGGCCATGTATCACTGTGGCCACATTCTTAGTTCCATCTAGGCAATTGGAATGGATCAGAAAATATTACAGAACTTTAAAGAACAGGCTTTCCCTCATTAAAATAACCGGAGGTTTCGGTTGAGAAAAAACACAGCTGAATTATTTGTGTGAATGGGTCACGGACAAGCTGGTTAGGATGAACGCCTCCTCATGTTACTTTTTGCTTTTCCTCTTTCCTCTATGTCACAATAATTCAGGAAGGTCATTTCTGCTAATAAAAACAGCAAAGTGAAATGCCAAAGTGGAAAATTTGGATCTCAGAGATGAACTGAGACTTCTTGAAGAAGTTTGAAAGGTCAAAACTTGGCCAGGTGTGATGACCTACACCGTAATCCTAGCACCTTGGGAGGCTGAGGTAGGAAGATCACTTGAGGCCAGGATTTCCAGACCAGCCTGGGCAAGAGTGAGATCTCTACAAAAAAAACCAAAAAATAAATAAATAAATAAATTTAGCTAGGCATGGAGGTGTGCACCTGTGGTCCCAGCTACTCAGGGAGACTGAGGTGGAAGGATCTCTTGAACCCAGGAGTTTGAAGTCGCAGTGAACCATGATTCTGTCACTGCACTATAACCCAGGCAACAGAGCAAGACCCTGTCTCTTAAAAAAATAAAATAAAACTCTAAGTAGAATGTATTACAAACTACAGAAAGCTGGGTGCCAAAGAATCTCTGAGAACTTTTGAAAGAGAAGCTGAATATGCAATTTTCAGCTAACACACCAAATACTCGAGCTTATTTTTAAAGCAAGCAAAACAGTGCTATGGACATTTTACAGTTCCTTTCCCTTTATTACTTTTCGTGTTCAAATATATAAATATTTTAGAATATATAAAAATTTTATTTGATATATTTAAGATATATTTAAATTATATTTCATATATTTAAAATATATGTATATAATTACATGTTGGCAAAATAATATAATAAACTTTGGTGAACCCATCAAGAGACTCAACAACTAAAATGTTAACATGACTTGCACCTACTCATGTACTCTTTCCTGTCTCATCCTTCTACTTTTCCACCAAACTGTTGCAGTTATTTCTTTATACACATCCACACGTATGCACATGTACACACAAACACATACATGTAGTTACTTATTTTGACATGTGTATGTAAGCCAAAGGGAATATAGGGCCCAATTTTGTTTGTGTTGAGTTTATTAAAATAGTTTCATATTTATGTAGTCTTACAGGCTTTTCAATTTAACATTATATTTTTAGATGCATCCATATTTTTACAAATAGTTGTGTTTCATTCATTTTAACTGCTTTTTCATATGTGATTCCATAAGTATGACATCATTAATTTATCCATTCCTTTCTCAAAGTACATCTGTGTAGGTTCTATATCTTATTATTAATTGTGCCATTGTGAATATTCTTGCACGTGTCTTCTTGTACATATATACAAGAGTTTTTCTAGGGTTCCTACATAAAAGTAGAATTATTTGTTTGCAGAGCATGTGAATGTTTCACTTTGCAAGGTAGCCTCAACAAGTTTCACAAAAAACGTCCAAATTTGCAATCTCAGCAGCAATGTGTAAGAGTTCCTGATGTTCTACATCTTCCTCATATTGTTGTATTTCTTAATTTTTTTCACTCTAATGGGTATACATAATACTTAAAAAATGATTTTATTAATTAATTAATAATCCCATCTCATTGTAATCTAAATTACATTTCACTCTGTAGGAGTGAGGAGAAACTTGCCCTTTCCCCCAAAAGTTCACTAAAAGATCAACTCACAATTAAAGCAGATTAATAAGAGAAAAGTTCATGGACCCGGGGAGAATCACATAGTGATTACCCAATATCCCAATGAAGTTCATATATTTTTGTACCTGTGTTTTTGGAGGGGAGGGGAAATGTGGAGCACAGGAGATTATATTTTGGGATGAAATTTCCTGAGCTCCTTCATACACCCTGTCTGGAACTTCCCTAGAAGTTGCACACATTATAAGCTGAGATGGTAGCTGTGGAGAGAGAGAACTGGTTAGTGAAGTAACAAGAGATCTGAAAAGGGAGACAAGAACATAGATTAGACTGAGAATGATTAAGTAGAAAAGAACAGATCTAAGAGCAATTCCCCACAGCCCGTTAAACCAGTCTCCCATTCTTGGAAATAGGTCTTCATTAATCTGATGGTGAATATTTATCTTGTCTTTTAGGAAGTGTAGATCACAATCTCTACTAGCCCTGGGTGGTAAGCATTTACACCAATAGTCACACAAGCTCCTCCTTGTTGGGCCATCAGGGCATCCAGAAGGCAGCGGCTTTTCAAATACAACAGAGGCTAGGCTGTTGACTTCTAACTGAGGTGCTCCCAATGCTTGCATGGTGATATTGAACTCTTGTTCTATTACTGTGGAGATCAAAACTGCCTTTTTTATCTCATGAGCTCCAAATGCCTGGCAAAGAGTCCTGAGCCCCCCAAAAGAATTTAGAATTGTGATATACAAGTGAGTTTTTAATAATATCATGTCCAGTATGTTTGCTTGATACCACTTTATGAACAAAAGAGCCCAAGTTTGTAATTTGGCTGGCACTTAAAGTGGAGTACCTAGTAACAGAATGTGTCAGATAACTAGGTCCACAGCATCCTGATCATCTAGGTGGGGACCGCTTGTATACTTTATCGCCACACACAATAAAAAGACCAGTATAATTGACAGATAGGGTCAGGTTGGAACCTGTAACCTTCCAGTCTGGAGTTTACTGTGCTTCTTCTTCTTTATTGGTACTTCTGTATCTCCAGTGCCCATGCATTCCTGCCAGTCTATGGGAACAGAACAAGTTATGAAATATTTGATATTAAAGGCCTTTGGTCTGGTTCAGGCAGTTATAGGGCTTAGTTTTGTGACTTAACCAAGTCTGTCCAGACTTTTGGACTGTCCATATAGTGTCTGGCAATTTAACAAGGGGAGTGAGTAAACTACTCCAAGTTGCGTAGGCCTGGCTTGGGGGCTGTTCATAACATCTGGTGATTTGACAATTATTGACATCATGAGGGTTAGTGTCAGCACCATCTAAGAGGTGCAAGAATGCCATCTGTGGAATCAAGTCATAGAGTCTTATTGCTACCGAAAGCTTGGCCACTTGTCCCCGAGCCCTCACTAGAACTTACATATTGGCAAAAGAAAAAGCTGCCATTATTTACACAGACTCTAAATATGCCTTTGGAGTGTGCGATGCAGTTGACACAATTTAGAAATCTTGTTTCTTAATTTCTGCTGACACTCCTATTGCCAATGGACCTATAATATCAGATAGATTGTATATTGGGCCAAACAGGGTCCCTGTGGCCCCTTTTCTTTTAACTTTTTGACTTGTACTTTGCTTGGACTCTCAGTGCTCCTGGGGTCTCTGGGAGCTCTATTTCAGGACCCACTTTTGATAAAAATTAAATTTAGCAGAGTGTAATTGAGCAAAGAACAGTTCGCAAAACAGGCTCAGAGAGACTCTAATGCTGAGAAAATTCATGGGCGGAAAAGAGAAAGAAACATACAGAAAATGGAAGTGAGGTATAGAAACAGCTAGATTGGTTACAGCTCAGCGTTTGCCTTACTTAAATAAAGTTTGAACAGTTGGCTGCTTTTCATTGGCTAAAACCCTATGATTGGCAAAATAGGAAGGAGTAAAAAGGAGTGAAGATGAATGGAGCAAACTCTAGCTGGGACAAACAGCTGACATTTTTGCTTTTCAACTTTTCAACTGACGAAACCAATAATCCTTAACCATGGCTATAACTTAATTAAGGAAGCAAGAGTCATCTTTAAAAAGGTGGAGAACGGTTTTTACAAGATCTAGAAAAGCCACACAAAAACAGCTCAAAGAAAGAAAAGTCTCATTAGTCATAAAAAGATGTAACCCACAATTTTTTCCATTCATATTTTTTAGGGTCCCAGCTTTTCAGCTGACCATTCATAAATAAATATCTAAAAGCCCCATGTACCTCTGCAGAATACAGGAAAGCAAAAGCTGTGCACGGAAGGGAAGAGAATCAGTAAATGGAGAAGATTACACAAATGCCAGAACAAACGTACTCGCTGTCTGGGAATCAAACCTAGGCTACTGAGATGAAAGCACAGAACTTCAGCCATTAGGCTATGAGCCAAATTGGCCTCTGCCATTATTCCCGCAGGGCAAAGGGTTTTTTAGATCAGATATTTGCTCTTCAATTTTGTCAAGAGAATTTTTAAGGCTAGCCACATTATATGTGTCTTTCTTTTAATCTAATTTCTTTTATTAATACAAATAAGCAATTGTTTTGAATAAGAGATCTCTAAAATTTATTTTTAAAATTTAGAAGTCTTTTAATTTAAAGGATCCATCTTTTGGCCACTAATCTCAATGGTATCAAACAATATGAATATTCATGCCACAAAGTACCAAATTTATTCCAAAAGCAAGTTTAACAAATATTTATTGAGTGCCTAATATGTATCAAGAACTGTTGACTGTGCTATGGATCAAACACTTAAAAAAAAATCCCTGCTGTCATGAAGTTTAAGCTCTAATAGGGCAGAGACTGACAATAAACATAGCAAATAAGTGAATTATGTAATGCATAAGGAAGTAACAAGTGTCACTGAGAAAAATAAAATGAGATGGGACTCTTGTAACAGAGACCCAGTTGAAATTTTAAATACAGTAGTCAGGGTTAACTTCTTTGAGAAAGAATTTAAGCAAGGACTTGAAGTAGGTGAGAGCTTTAGTGATACAGTAGAAACAGCCAGAGCAGGAAGGACCTGGTATGTTTGAGGAATAGCTAGGAAGCTATTAATATAATGTCAGGAGCAAAGTGAGCGAAGGAAGTGACAGAAGAGATTGAGAAGTAATTGAGGGCCAGATTGTCTGGCATGTTGTAGGGGCCATTTTAAGGATTTTAGCATTTATTTGGTGAAATGTCAGTCTATTGAGGGATTTTGAGCACAGGATTAACATGCTCTGAGGCTGTGGGTGGAAGTGTGGAGACCAGTTGGGAAATTACTAAGAGATGCTGGTGGGTCGGGCTAGGGTGATAAAAGGGGAGGTAGTAGGAATTAAGGAAAGTAGATATACACTTTTAACGTATTGGGTCATTATATCCTTGAACATGGAATATCCCTCTATTTATTTAGATCTTCCTTAATGTCTTTGAATAATGTTAAAATTTTCTACACACACATTTCTACATCTTTTATTTCTGTTGTATTGTAAAGAGTCTCTCTCATTCTTGCCCTCTCTGTTTTAAACATTGTTTCAGTTTGTTGCCTGTGTTTTGAGATACCATCTATTTTTGTGTAGTGATGTTGTAGCAAGCTATCTTGCTAAATTCTTATTATTCTAGCAATTTGTAGATAATTCTGCATATTTTATGTGGTCAGTTATGTCATCTATGAATGGTAACAGTTTAAATATTCTTCAAATACTTATACCTTAAATTTAATTTGCTTTTCTTACTGTGCTGGAAAGGGTCCTCAATAAAAGTTTCTACAGTTGGCATCCTTGTTTTATTCCTGATTTTGAAGGGAATACATTTAATGTTTTGCCACTAAGAAGTTATTTGTGGTCAACTTTTTGGTACTTATCTTTTATCAAGCTAAGAAGCTTTCTCCTATTAGTTTTCTATTGTTTTTTTACATGAAGAGCTACTGAATTTTATAAAATTTCCACATCTCTTAGATGACCTTGTGCTTTTCCTTCTTTAATCTGTTCATGTGGTTTTAATATATTTTCAATGTTAAAGTACATTTGCATTCCTAAAATAAACCCAACTTGGGCATGGTGTTTATTTTGGATTCCTTTTGTAAGTCTATTGTTTAAACTTTTACATCTAGATTTATACATGAGATAAAGTTATGATTTTCCCTGATAAAACTGTCCTTTCCTCATTTATAAATGATGTCAGTATTTCTAGTTCTTGGCTATCAAATTCAATGTACAGAATTTGTCCCACTAAACCAGTGAACAATATCTTAATTCCTTATTGTAACGGATTTTCTATACATTGACATAGCATTCAAAAGTTTTGTATTCGGACCATTGGATATTTCTAAGGTACCAAATACTTGATTAATCTGATGAAATCAACACTCAGTCAACATACATTATGTCCACTGTGCTTTTGTAATCCATACAGGACTATTCATTTATGTTTGTAAATGAGTCACACAAGAATGATTATTTTAGTAGGCTGAGATCTTGCAAATTGAGTACTGTAGGAATGCGGTATTTTGAACATACAAATGTTGTCAGCAGTACTATGTGAAGTGTGTACTATTTTGTTTTATGTATTTTTTCTATTATTTTTCTTTGCAATAGTTTTGCGTGTGCATCCATTCCCAGATCCCTACCCTGGCCACCTGAGCTTCTGTTGTCATGTCTGCCTGAGCACTTTCAAGTTAACAGTCTTATTAATAGTTCACCCCTGGTTCACTCTAATGTCAGAGATTTTTTTTTTTTCCAAGATGGAATACTTTTGTTATCATATCGAGCTTTCACTAGAGCACACTGTCAAATAAATATGAACAGTTAGGCCTTAAAAATTTTATAATAACTTAACTTAGAAAAAAATTTAAACTACCAACTTCATAATATTAAGAAGTTGTTTAAATGTATTAATTTTTTTCTTCACAACATAAAATTAAATATTTGTTTTAGATAGTGGGTTTGAAAACTCCAAAACTGTTGAATTTCTTTGCCAAATTGATGAATTTCCTATAGGATGGCCAGATAAAAATACAAGGCATGCAATATTTGGGACATATACGAAAAGTATTTGTTTTTCTGAAATTCAAATTTACCTGAGTGTCCTGTATTTTTATTTGCTAAATCTGGCAACCTTATCCCTAGGTAGATTAAAAACAAAAATCAACTTTCATAAAAGCAGTGTGTAATTCTAAAGTAGAATTTAGCTCACCTGATTAGGTCTGTTATGTAATTACTTTAAGTAGTTAACATAGGTGCTAATTAGTCACAAGAAAGTAACACAAGTCAATTGGGGATATTTTGTTTGTATAACTCTTTACAGATATTTAAATGGAATGCTATATAATTTTTGGTATATGGAATATCTTCTACAAATAAAAATGAAATATGTAAGACAATGAAAACAAGTTAGAAGAAAAGAAGTTGCTGGTATTTGGCCAGGATCTTCTCACCTGACAATGATTAGAAAGGGAAGATTTCTTTCAATAGCCTGGATCTAAGTTTACTTTGAGCCCCTAACTCAAGATGACTGCAACACTGCACTAGTAGAAGTATTAAAGATGGATATCAGTGAAGGAAGAAGACAGAACTCCAGAAAACAGCAATTACCTGGAAAATAGATGTAGAAGTTTAGGACCAGAGAATTAGCTTGATTAAAAGCAGGTGAAACAACTAGCATTTTCAGCTGTTCTCCATTGTTATCAGTCCAGGCTTAACTCCCTTAATCATCTTTTCTATGATCTAATAAGAATTTCTAGAATATTTCTAAGGTGAGTGCTGATGAATGCTCTGTTTCTGCCAATAAATCCTCACTTTCTGAGAAGTTTATTTTCTAAGCATAATAAAAAAAATCCCCTTCTATAAACAAGCTCAAAATTATTTTGGAAAAAAAATTTCAAATAATTTTAAAGCTGTCTTGGGAATTTATGTTAAATCAAATGGAAAAGTCACATAATGACTTAAGTAGCTTTTTAAATGGTCATGGGCTGGATATGTAAGGGATATCATACAGTTAATTATCTTAGGTAATAATATAGTTTGAGCAGAGAGGAGGGAAACTGTTACTAAATTTCAGTGATCAAGTAGATTTTTTATTATGATTTGATAAAAGTCATCCACTTCCCAATAAGACTATTTTACCTTGGGTTTAACTTTCCTTTCTGAAAGTCAAAGCAAAATGAAAAATGAAACATAAACAATACATAAAAATTATCAGTATTAAATTTCTCATTTTAATGTGTGCGTATGTTAATTTCCAAAAGAATATTTAAGAAAAAATGCACAGCATATTTATTTTAATATTTTATCTTACCAATGTGCCTTTAAGTAGAAATGGAAGACTATTGTCAGGAAGTTGAATTCCAGTTCAGTTTCACAATTAGTCATGTTGTTAGATGATGAAACAAACTTCAATATTTTGAGTAGCAGAATATCCTTAAACCCTACAATATTACTGTTAATATTAATACTATAAAACACTCTTACTAATGAACAGCATATGTCTCACTCTCCAAATTCATGCATGTATTTTGGAAATTGTGTTGCTTGTTATGTCAAATATGTATCTTTTTTGTTTATTTAATTACTTTTCTGATATTTTATTTCATTTTTCAGATTTTATAATGATTTTTTCTTTGCCTTCAATCATCTAATATGTGAATATACTAAAACATTTTAGGGCAAATTATCTGTTAATATAGGGTTTATAAGTATCATGAATTGTGGAAAACAATTTACAGTTAAATAACATTCATTATATTTTAATATCGATACTTATTATCTCTCTAATATACATCACTTTTTACTGGGAATAAACTCATCTATAAGGACTATTGTTATGCTGGAAGTGCTTATTTCATCTTTTGATTCTAGCAGTGCTATAGGACCACAGGGTCAATCATAATGCAAAAAAAGCCTATAAATCTAGGCATGTTTTTTGTTAATATCCCCAAATAAGGTGTAGAAAAAACCTTTTCATTTGTTATTTAACTCTCTAGAAGAGAGTTCCAGAGATCTCCCTTTGGTCCGTGAATACATCACTAATTACTTACTTGACATTTAATAAATTCTAAGTGCTATGCTGGATAGCACACAACATAGTCTTTGTATCCTCAAAGGACTTTCCTATTTATTTGGAAAACAGGACTGATTTGTGGCCATCAAGTCAAATGTACATTTAATTGTATTGAACAGAACTGTATTATATTATGAGGTGATAAAATCCTAAATAATATTGGGCAGATAATTAAAGGATAAGATGCTTATAATGTACTAGCTGGGAAGTAGAGACAATTTGTGTAAAAGGTATTGGTCATCAAAGGAGGCTTCACAGAGAAGGTAGGACTTGAACAAGGTCAAAAAGAATATTTAACTATGAAATAGGGAGGAAAACACAGTTCCTTAAATAGGCATTTCTCTAATCAAGCAACCTCAACTGCTTGGCATCGTCCTAAATCCCTTCTTTTCCTAGGCCCTCACATCCAGGCTTTTGTCAAGCATGCTGGGTTTCACCTCTCCAGTGTCACTTGCGTCCGTCTACTTTTTCCCATTCTCATGACCAAGACTAAAGGCTAAGTCCTATTATCTCAATTAGAGTCCTAAAACACCTTCTAACTCACCTCCTTGGCTCCACTGGGCCCTCTGTGCTCCTGTCTCTCCTTCTGATATTGGACATTGCCAGTTAACGCTCTTAAAGCACAACACAACCATGTCTGTCCCTGTTGCGTTACAAATTAAGTGCAGTCTCTTGAATTCTGAACCTTTATACTTTCCGTGGTAGGACCACAACCTCTTTCGAGGTCTATGAACCATTATTTTCCTGCTCATATATTCCATGCGAGTGACATGGGGCTCTTTGTGATTAGCTAAAAAGAATATTAGCTGTTTTTTACAATACTCATCATGTGTCAAGGATTTTACATGTATTGAATCATTTAATCCTCACAAAAATTTTGTGAGGTAGTTACCATTGTTATCCTTGTTTTATGGGTGGAAAAAAAGCAAAAACACACAAAAAAGCAAGACAACTTGTTAGGCAACTTGCCCAAGGTCATGGAAGTAGAGGCTGACACTGTCAGGATTTGAACCTCAGCAGGCTGCTCCCCTAGCCTGCACATTTAATCACTACATTATTATGCCTCTTCTTGCCTGCCAAGCACTATTCTACTTCTGACCTGTTCTTGTTGTTCCTGCCTATGATGCTTCCTTCCACCCTTCAAGACTTGTCTTCTTATCGAACTCCCACTCGCCTTTTATGGTTGATTGCAAAAGTCACCTTTTCTTACACCTGCACAAAGGTACCTTTTCTATTATTCTACTATGTAGCTCTTTAACTCCATTTGGCTATTTATTAAATTTTACCCTATATTGTTATAAACTCCATACTTACTTGCTTTATGAGATAAGCTTCTTGACTATATCTTAATTCGCTCATTATTTATTCAACTGAATTAATTCATTTATTCAATTCTCTGTCACTGTGATAGTCTCTGTACAGCATGGAATAAGGTAGAGTTCTTGACTTAAAGAATGAACCTTCCAGTATGGGATATAATTACACTAAGTGATTATAATCCAGTGGGGTTAGTGCAAGGACATAGATACAAACATGGTGACACCAGAAGGTGAACTTCGCCTAATTGGGGGTAGGGAAGGTGGTTGACAAGAAAAACTTCTAGGAGGAGGTGATCCTGAGCTGATGTTTTAGTATTGAATTGACAGATGAAGAAATAAATAATATAGTCTGTGTTGCTACCAAACCATGTTTCTGTACATAGTAGGTGCTTAACAAATATGCACAGAATATAAATCAAATTAAAATGGTTACATAAATTTTTCTGTTTGTCATTCACGTATTTTGCTGCCTTGCAGACACTGTGAGCTTTAAAGCCATTGATCAGAAAAGACTTTATAAAAATGAAAAGTTTCAGTTTTTTTGTGAAATTCTCTGCCAAGCAGCCTCACAATTGCACATCATGTTTAATAGTTTGGCAAATATTATGGGCTTTGTAGCCTTTATTTTCTTTAAAAGCTCTATTTTTTTTTTTTAGAGATTGCTAGATAAATACATGATAGCACTCCACACAGAGTGCACAGAACAGAACATTCAAGGATAAATCCTAACAAGCTGAGGGGATAAAAGAATTTAAAAAAATCAACTTGCATTTCAGCTGGTTCATCTGGGCAAAAAGAGAAGAATAGAAATGGCTTTTATTTAGTCCATTCAATAATTCAAATTACTGGAGAACAGTAGTGATATAGTCCCCAGGCAGAAAATTCTCTTATTTATTTTTAAAAATAATTTTTATGCCAATGGTCTATTTCTACCACCTGATGAAAGCTGAAGATCGATTCTTCCCTGGTGAGCACAAAGAGCTGGCCAAATGTGGCTGCAACACAGGTGACACATGTCAGTACCTGTGGAATTACCTGGCATAGTAAAAATAGGCAGCCAGAGTTGGCTCTAGTGTTTTAACATTAAAAATATATGATAAAGATGTGAGAGAATGTGTGCTCCCAATGATCTTTGTACCAGAAAAAGTATAATAGATATTTCCAGTCTAAACGCACTCATATGCTTCTTTTTTAATAACATTGGGGAAAATTGAGGGTCTATAATATTGGATATATGCATAAAATTTTTACTCGAAATTTATTTAAATAACTTTTTCTTAATATAATATGAAAGCAAAAGAACAGTATTTTCCATGGCAAATGCCCACATTTGTGGTTCAATCATAACAATCTCATTTTCCAAAGGTTTATTTACATAAGTGCTTTCTCTGTAAATGTTACATTAGAAAAAAAATACACACATTCACATAACCTTTTAAATCGACGACTGCTGGCAAAATGAATGGAGGAGACCAAAGAAATGTGCCAAAAGTGGTTTGGAAATGTAGTTAGCCTTAGTGCTGTTTATAACGTTCATTTTAACTTTGATGCCTGATTACTCTGCAACACTTTTTCAAGAATTCATCTGGTGCCGTAAGTGCAGTGGGCAGTCTGTGTTGAAAAGGAGGTTTGAGAGGTGTTAAGCACATTGCCTCATGTGGATCTTGGACGAGGTTTTTCAACCAGAAATACTTTTGAGTGATTAAAATCTGGTGAATTTGACCTTACCTCTTCATCTGGTGCACTGGAGGCCTACTTTTCCAGAGTAGGCTCCCACTTTGAGACCTTTACAGTATATGTTAATGAGAACAAAAGAAACCCTTTCGAACGTGGTGAAAGATCTTGTCATCAGACAGATTTCTTTTCACTTTTTAGGTGCGTTGTTTAAAGGAATTGATGAAATTGGTCACCTATTTGGATCTTGGGTGCAAAGTCTACAAAGATAATGCTAGAACAACAGCAACAACGGTTGTAAACTTCCCAACAACTGAGGGAAACTTTCAATGAGCTATTCAAATCATTTTTTTTAAATTTTCAAACTCACTTTTATCATTCAGATGTCATATTTTCCTAATTCACCCGGTAAATCTTTTCTTCACTTTGGCTTATTAATATGGAACCAGGTAGTATAAGTGAGTGACCAAAAATAATTTATTTTTTCTATTTAAATTCTGGATTATCTTTATAGATGCTTTGCTTTAGAAGTATAAACATGTTTAAAACTGAGACAGATACCAGCAAAACTTATATTGATTACTTTTCATTTTGACTTTCTGAGGGCAATTAAAAAATTCCACCTACATTATATATATATTTTTAAGCCCCCTGGGCCAAATCCTTTCTATAGATTACACTACCATCTGTTTTCATTTGTTTAGTATTTAGTTTCAATTGTTTCACAGGGTATATTTTTGAATAATAATTAATAGAAATAAATCAAACCTTTCAGAGAAATAATTCTCACATGTGGAATAGCAAAACCAGATGAAAATATGTCTGAAAAAATCAAGTTCATTTTCAAAGCAAGGACTAGGGATTTTACCTTGTGACCTTGATCAAGGTCAATAGGACCCATGTGGGTAAGTCTTGGCAAAGTGCTCTAAAAATGCTGTCCCCTACCAATATCTAAGGAATCAGGAACCAGGTAAAAAAGTCAACAAAACACAGGGACATAAAAGGAAGAAAACCTAGAAACCCATATTTTGTATCATTAGAATCACATGTTATATTAAATCATTCAGTATTTTTGGCAGTATATCGGAGGTAAAATTTTATACTCCAGAGCAACCATGACTAATTCTTCTACCTGCTGTTCCCAGGGTTTCTATATTTTTTCACTGGTGTTTTCTTTCCTTGGCTCTGCTGATTGCAGCTTTCCTCTCTTGGGAAAGAGTGATGAGGAGTCCAATTTTTCATTTTTCAATATGATATAAAAATCCTATCTGCATGCTGATCTCATTTCAGAATCGATGGAGTCTTTGCCCCCTGAAGAAATATTTAACTAAATGAGAAAAAGCTTGTGGGAAAATGACAGGGAAGCCATTTTATCATAATAATGTACATTTTAAATCCAAATGTAAAACATGATGGAGAATAGAGGCGAAACAATTTGACAAAGATGATAATGCAAAGAAACATACTACGTCAAGAGTTCATTTAGTTCATTGTAACCAATGTCTCAATTAGATATAGAGAGTAATAAAAAGAAGTGAATGGTAATGTCATTAAGTTGAATGAATTAATGTTGAGTTACTATGATTCAGCATAATTTAACACTCATTTGAACTCGGGTCTATAATTTTTTATTGTCTATGATTAGAAAGAACATTTTCAGAATTACAAATAGTACATCTTATTACATTATATAATGGAAAGTTCTCTATATTATTTATATTTCATTATAGAAAGATGACCATTCGCAGGAATAGTCAGAAACATGGTTATGCCCTGAGAACATAATTTTCTTTGCAGATCTGTCCGATGGAGGGGCTCATTCCTGAGAGTTCCTCACTTTTTTGGAGACTGGGAATATTCTCATTCTCCCAGGCCTTTAAAATTTATGCAAAACCTGAAACTGGAGCCATTGGCCACCCTGTCATATATTTTCTTTCACTCACTTTTCATTAAAATTTATGTAATTTTACATAAATATAAAAATGTAAATTTTCATTTATATTTCAGACATTTATTGAGGACATTGATTCCTATCTCACAGTCTTCCTCATCCTTCCAGTTTGTATTATCTTGTGTGATTTCACCATATAAATCTCTCCAAAATATCCTGAGTCTCATTACTCCTTATTTCCCCTGTGCTATGACTCTCACTTATATCTCCATGGCCAGATCCTGAACTTTTCTCTCCCCTGAAATTGAGCCGCCACATGTTAGGATTGGAAAGCTGAGGTTCCGTGATCTTCCTTTTTGAATGCAGCATCATTTCTTTTCAGACATCCCTGCACACCTGTCCTTTGATCTTGTTGAAACTTTCAGTCCCTTGACATTCAACTCTTTCTTCCAGTCTCTGGGCTTCTTTTAGGCATTTCTTTATCTAAATACACCGTTCATCACTTCAAGGGTTCTTTGGCTAACAGCCTCAGTCCCTTTTGCTTGTCGCCTTTCTGTGTCCTTCCCCATAATCCTCTTGCAAACCTAAAACACTAATAATTGCCTTCTACTTACTTTACACCTGAGTACAACCAGAGATAGTCACAAAATTTAACAGCTATTAGCTTATTTATTTCAACAACTACTTTGATCATTCTGTTTGCATATGAAGTACCCCGACTTTGTTCCCTTACCACTTTAGACTCCCAGAATCTTGATTTCTATTTCTGGGAGATGAGTAGAAGCCACCAGGCAGGAAGCCACCAGGCAGGAACTTTTTTTTTTACTGATTCCCCATCCTTTTATAGACATGTCTATGTCTGCCTCTAGACTTGTCATCTTCTATTCAGTCTCTTGGGAAACGGAGACTAATCGCTAATCTGTACTATCTCTTCTAAGGTTTTCCATAATGTTAATTCATCAATATCCCCTCTTCTTTCTTGTTTCTTCAATCTCTTCCTCTCCAATTGCCCTTTACTGTTGGCATTTAAAACACACAGATAAATACATAAGACAGCAAAAATATATCTCCAGATACACGCTACCTTATATAATATGTTATCATTTTTTCTTTATAATAGCCATGTGCGTGTCTATGTCTTAACTTGACCAATGAAATTCTGACTCAACAATATTAAGCATTTTGTCCAATCTCACACTGCTGGTGGTAGAGATCAAGGCTTTTCAAGTCTTTAGATCTATTCCACCATGCTTTGTTATTTCTTTTCATATACAGATTTTCGAATTAAAGGTAAGCTCCTTATTTATTGTATCCATCCCCATGCTTAGCCCAATACCTTACAAATAATTAACTATTGTATATATTTCCCAACAGAGCAGTATGTAAAAGCCATACATATCATGGCGACAATCTCCATCTCCCGACTGATCATGAAAATTCTGATTGGTTACTATTGTCCTTAAAGTAAAATGAAGAAGTGACACATGGGATTATCTGTCTTTATTCTTAAATGATTTTTTTTTCCTTCATTTTTGAATTATGTTGTAGTTGTAACTGATGCCATCCAAAGAGACTAAAGGGATAAAACAATGCCTACAGCAGATACACAACTTTAGTTCATATCATGTGGAAATCATTTAAGATTTTGAGCTCAGATAAGAGGCACGTATATTATTTATTGCATGTTATTTATTTTATTCCTGCCTTTTAGACACAACTTAATGTTGCTAGCAATAAGTTAATCAATCTATTTAATAAAGTCCAAAAATTCTATGGTGGAATCTGGGTTTAAATCACGATGAAGTAATCACGATGATTTGGTGCTTTAACTGCTGCACACACAAGATATAATGATGCAAATTACATGTATAAAGTCCAACTTACAGAAATATAATGGAAGCTCCTTTAATGGCAGTTAATGGAGATTGGCATGATCTTTTCAATGTTTGAAATGAGTAATTGTTTACCTCACTGAACTACAAAACTATACTGCTGACTCTAATGACCTTATTGATTGGTAAAAGACTTCCCATGGGTGCTTCAAATGACTGAAATTATAAAAAAAGAAAAATCTGAGATACTAAGATTATATTATAAACTATACCTGGAGAAAATGCCTTCAGTGGTCATAAAACTACTAGGTTATGCAGATAAAACAATTTTGTATTAAAAAAAATCATGAAGAGAACTTATCCCATGACTCAAAGTATCTAAAAGGAGATATCAAAAACTACTGTATGTTTTTCAATTTTCTCTTTCATTTGGAATAGACATTTATCAAGTACATTACAGAAAAGTCTTTTCTCCCAAACAACTTTGCATATACAGTTATAAAATTATTATTTGTAGATATTGCTTTTCATTCATACTATGGATATTACTTTTCAGTGAAGTAACAGTACAGTAATATGACACTTGCCTGAAGTAGTAATAGCTCAAAAGTAATTTTCCTGCTTTTCTTTTGTTTCTACTATTTTTTTTTTTGGATATTATGGCTCTCATATGCCCTATAGGTATCAAATCTGATTGGATGCATTTTCATAAGCTCTTTTAGCCTGTGTTAAGTGTGCTCCTCTATTTTAGAGGATAGATTATGCCAAAAAGATTTAATACACATTTTAAATCCAGGGCCATCCTAGAAGAGATACTTCAATACAAAGATATTAATGGTGTTCTGATGAAAAATTCATATCTGTGTTTTTTACTGAGTGGCATTCAAGGGCGTTTCCTGTCATAAGAGAAGGTAAAGAGAAAAGGAAATACACATCAGCACAAATGTGGCTGGATTTTAAAATCAATTTACTAATTGCCTAATATGACACACAGTATGATACGAGAAATGCTGGAAATCCCAATCATAAAACTGATGTCATTAAACCATCATAAACAGAACACTGTGCATCTTTGTCTTATTAACGTATATAATTAGAGGCCCCACGTTCATTTCCTAGCAATTATAACATTTTTCCAGCTGCACCAGTCAGATCATTTGCATTCCTTTACATTCTATGCTATCAACTCATGAGATGTACCAATAAGAAATTGTTAAATGTGAGGTCACAAGGGGATCAAGAAATGCAACAAATGATTCTCTTTTGCTATCAGTTTGGGAAAACTGATGAAGGTATTAGAAAGAACTAGGCCAGACGGTGAAGTGTTTTATCAGAGATTAAATTACCTTGAGGTTTTTTTAATGATATATTCAGTAATACCTGCTAAAACATTAGAAGTAAAATCACAACAAAATCACATCTAACCTCGAAACATTTGCCTATCCTGGGATTGGGTATCATTCTTTGAACTTATTCCTTTCTGCTCTGGTAGAATTGGGGAAAGAGATATGGCTTTATATGTAATCATTGCACTTTGAATTAGATTGATAGCTTGTTTCATCAGAATTGGCAGTGGCAGAAGAATTTGCCAGTATCGTATACCATAATTTAAAAAACTACCCTGTAGAAAGATTACATAGCAAATACAGAATTATGTATCTTAGGGTAGGTGACTTCTCTGCTGGATTTTTACTGGAAAGATCTTGACTGTCTGGTATGCTCTTAGGCCCATGTTCCTTACATCTGATAACTCTATGATGTATTTACTTTAAATTTATTCACTTAGTAAGCATATAGAAGTTCCATTTTGAGAAAATCTCAGCCACCCCAGATCCTTTACTCTTCACCAAATTATATGCCACTGGATTGCATTTCAAAGAGGAATGTTAGATGCATCATAGTGAATGTGTACCATATAAAGAAAAAGGATTCAATTTGGCAGAACAAGTAAAAAGTAAACACAAGGACTTTCAAATTAGTAAAGTTTTCTTGGTATTGATTTGTGTCAAAATGTTTTTTATTTACATTTTTTTTCTAATTTAGGCACTTTAAGCTTTCTTAGAATGCTTAGTAAGCATTCTCTTCTCCCCAACACCACCACTGGGGTTTGACTTTATGAAAGTTATTCCAGTATTTATTGGTACAGGAGGAAATTGATCTGATAATATATGTACACTGAGGTGTAAAGGACTTGATATGCTATTCTTCCCAGAATAGTAGTTAAATAATGAATTTTTAAAACTCCTAGAGGGAACTCTAATTAAAAGAAGAAAGAATCATAAACAGTGGGGGAATTCTCTGGACATTGGGAGCCAAGTAGCAGTCATTTAATTACATCGTACAATCAACAGCTCTCTGCTTGTGCATAAATTTGTTTTGAGATACTCTATCTTTTACAATCTCTATTATGATATATACAGTTATTGGCATTTTTAATAATAATTGAAAAAGTAGACTTTAAAAGTAGTGAGTATATAGTCACATTATTTCTTCTTCTGAATTTTCACTTTACAAATTTACTCTTTCCTGAATAATAAACTTTTTCTTTCCATATATGTTCTTCATTCCTTGTTGTCCAAATGTAAATTTATTTTTCTCTATTTATAAACTGGAGTTAACTTTCTCATTGCATCAAGTGGAACACAAAGTAAACCATCCTCAGCTGGAAGATTAGCAAGCGGTATAGATGTCTTAGGACATTTGTGTAATTTCAAAGCAAAAGACTTATGTCATCCTTCCTGGACACTGTCCAACCCAGCTCTCTTTTCCTTAAAGAGAGCACTGATTTATTAGGCTTAACAGAAATGGATATAACACAATATCAAACATTTGGCTGCAATTAATGCACTGTTTCTAGTTGGCTAGTGATGGGGTTCAAGTCATTCTGAGTCAAAATACAGCACCTTAACATTCAAGAAAACAGCAAAAGCAGAAAGGTCATTCTGACCTTGCTATTGTTAAAGAATAATTTTCAAAGGAAAGTAAAATCATGATTCTCACACAGATACAAAAAAGGGCATATTAAATATTTTATTTAACTCATTAATGAGGAAACTGATAAGATGTTACAAACTATTCAAAGAAGAAGTCAAAGAAGCACAAAGTTGAGGGAATTATGGAATGTTGAAGTGAATGTACAAATGGGGGCAAAACTAGCTTTCCCATAGGGTGGAGGAGATTGTCTTTTCACACAATTTATTTGCATGTCAATAAACAATAATTATTTTGTAAAATAGCTTCCACAGAATATAAATCAGATAACCCAGAAGGATGTGCTATAGACAATGCATAATTTTCCAATAAAGAACAAAGTTTTCCCTAGACTATCTAGACATTATGAGCTTGGTTAATCTGTCTTTCCTGACTACATTAATGTCTCTGATAGTTTGGGTATTATGAGAACAATGATACCTTAGCTGAAACTCCAAAGAAAAACTGTAGAGTTGAATTTATTATCTTGATAGATCCACTGCAAAAAGTGACTAGTCCAAGAAGATGCTCTATTCACTCTTGCAACTCTTTGAGCATAGGGATGTTCTAGTGTGATATCTCCAGAATAACCTTGGCAGCTAAGTAGCAATGAAAGATCACTCTAAGGAAATTTGGCATAAACAACAATAACAACAACAAAATAATAGATTATTTTATCTTTCTGGGTTACCGATTCTAGCTTTTTATCACCTTTCAGCTATTTTATAACTCTGCAAGTGCAATTGTTAACAATAAGAAATAATACTTGTCAATAAACATATAAATAAATTGCATTAGATAGAGATTTAGTTGATTTTCTTTACTCCCTACCTCCAAAGTATTCCCATGGAATAAAGCCAGTTTTGAGTTATTTGTATTTCAACATTCTCTTTTTTCACATAAATTTCTGGTTCTTTGATTTCTTCTTTAAACTGATTGTAATATTTTATCAGTTACCTAATTTTATTAATGAGTTAAACGAATTTTTGGCATGTGCACATTTGATATTTGTATGATAGACAGGCAGGTCTTTTAAGTTTTGCCACTTAACATCACAAAAGAATACAGGTCATCCTCTTGTGTAAGAAATAGTTGCAGTCTCATATTGGTTGGGTCAGGTTAAAAAATCAGGCATAAACTGAAGGGAATGACAGCCAATTAAATTACTGATAATAAATCTCTCCTTGTATTTCTTCTCTCTTATACTTCTTAAGGTGAGTATTCCCTGACTTTAAGAATAAAAACTAAATATTTGATTAATGGTGGGTATCTGTTAGATAAAAAGTATTACATAATTACCATTATATTTGGTAAAGTGTGGCTTGTGCTCACTGTATCTTATGAAGAAATAAGATATTGAATTTAATTCTAATAAACTCAATTCAATTCAAATCAACATACCTCTACTCTAGGTGTTCCAGAGACACTTTAAATTTAAATAAATTAGTTTTTATAATTCAAATAAGATATATTTTGTGTAGTTCTTTGAAATTCTTATGGAAAACTATTTCATAATTATAAGCTACTTTTCAGATTTATATATAAGCAATTACCAATTATCAATATTTCTCCTAGGTATTGCCCAGGAAAAAGAAAATGGTTTTTACTCACAGTCTTATTCAGACAGAGATATTTTTCAGTTGTTCATTCCAGTCCCCTAGCCTTCATTAACACCAAAGAGTTATTCACAATGAAGAGAAAATATTTACCAGTGGAAAACATGTTGACACCATGAAATGATCCTTTCTTTCTGTTAAATTTAGGAAGATAAGACTATACAGCCATCTAATTTGAGGAGATATTTGTATGTTCAATTGTGATTATTTGAAAATCTTTGTAGGAAATTCTTATATTTGTAATTACTTTGACTAAATATAAACAATAAACATGTGTTTTTAAAAGACCTGTATAACTAAGCAATTTCTTACAGTTTTTCTTGGGGAAACATACTCTTTTGCATATCTAATGTTGTGGCAGCTTGAAATGGAAGGGATCATGTACTAGTCAACTTGGGCTGCAATAACAAAATATCACAGACTAGGTGACTTAAATGAGAGAAATTTATTTTCCTGTAATTATGGAGTCTGGGAAGTCTAAAGTCAAGATGTCAGCAAGTTTGGTTTTTGATGAGGGCTCTCTTCCTAGCTTGTAGGTGGCCACCTTCTTGCTGTGTCCTCACATGGCATTCCTCGGTGTAAGTGGGGAGAGAGAGAAATAGATTCTCCTTTGACTCTGTGTGTATATACATTTTGTTACAAATTGGAGAAGAAATTATTCAATCTTAGTAATATTTGTGTATACTAGCATACTTATACTTTAAGGAGAAACTATCTCTAGATTCATGAAACCATTGAAATACAAATGTAAGACATTTTTACATTTTGTTAATGAAATGTATTTCCACACTACAGTGCAATTAGTGAATCCTGGTCTTTGGATTCTTCAGTTGGGAATAGGACCTCAGGTTTGAGTAAAAGTATAATATTCACTTACATTACAGTTTTTCATGAAAAAAAAGTTCATATTTCCTCATTTATGTTGTAAAATCCTTCCAAGAATACTTTTAGTGAAAATCAGAATGACATTTTGATAACACAGCTGAATGTGTTGTAAGAAGGAAGAAGTTAGTAAAGCCCTTAGTGCCAATAGACATCTATTAATTCATTGTGACTCTGCCCAGCAAAGAATCAACTAGTCAGGACCTCTAGAGATACATGGTTATCATAGGCTGCATTACAGGTTATATGTCTGTCAGAGGGAAATTGTATCAATGGATATATTTACATACATTATATTTTAAATTTCTCTCCAAGGTTTGCACATGAACCCACTGAATCACCACCTTGCTAACAGTAGCCTATGCACCCAGTGTTTCTTGGTTGACTATTTTTCTTGGCCACAACATGAAATGCAACAACTTAACGCTGTTGTGTTTCACCAACCTTCTTGATTACCAGAAATCGAAAGTTAGTACTACTCTCACAGTCATTTTCTTGACTTTAGAAAATACTTCTTTGAGGTCTTCTGATGCATTATATGGCCTCCCCTGTCTTTTGGCAGCTTCCTTATATTACTTTTTCTATTATTAAGATGATTTACAAAAGGAAACATAAATTGACCCACATGCAAACTCTATTATTGGGAAGTTTCTATGTAAATGTTATTTATTGGGAACTGATCACTAAGAATCATAAGAAAAAATAGTTGGTATTGACCTAGGCAGTTCAGTTCCTGTAATTATCATACTCAGTCATATAAATCACGGCTATATGCAGTCAAAGATCCATGAATGAAATTTTCAGTAATATCATTAAAATTCAGAAGACAGACTATGGAGCCAGACAGACTTGAATTTAAATTCCAGCTTCACCACAAATGAACTTAATCTTCTGGAAGCTAACCTATCTAAACTTCTCTTTCTTCATTGGAGGTTGATAAAATTAGGGATTATGTATATAACCACCTAGTACAGCTCCTTACAAATTGTTAGAAGTCACTTAATTGTTGGTATTACTGAATTTTTTTTTATTATATATGTGAGAGGCCAGGCTATTACTTGACCTTCATAGAGGTGAGTATTATGGCACAAATTATAATCTCTAGATATATATGGCTTTGTTGAAAATATTAAAAATTCTATTTTTATAAGATAAATGTAAAACTCCTAAAAGTTTCCTTACATTTGTATTTATTAAATATCATCCTATGTAAATTGTAGAGAGTAGATTTGCCTTTTTTGCAAAAAGGCAAAAGTGGAGGCAGAGGGACCAGTTAGGAGGCTACTAGTCCAAATACATTTTGGTGATAATTTGGGAAAAGGTGCTGGCAGTCTGATGGAAAGATGCAGATAGATTTGAGAGGTATTTATTACATAAGATAAATTGAAGAGTCAATGATAGGAAATGGGGTTTTAGAGGGTAGATTCTAAGATATTAATAACTCCTCAGTTTTTAGCTGAAGCAGTAGTTTGACTATGCTGTCATTTACTGAGAAAGAAAATGATACAGTAAAAATCAGGTTTCAAGATAAAGTGAATTTAGTGTCTTTTTAATACATAATTGCTACATAATTGGCATGCAATAAAATTCACAAATCTTAAGTGTTCAATTTGATGTGTTTTGACTGTTTTGTGCACTGGTGTTAAAACAAAGTAACATATGGAACATTTTCATAATCTCAGAAAATTCCGTCATGTCCCTTTTCTAGTCAATTTCAACCACCTTTCCCAAGCAATAATTCTCTGACTTTGCCATTCTAGCAGATGTGAAAAGATCTCCTTTTGCTTCTTGTTTTAATTTGTATTTCCCTGATTACAAATGGTATAATCCTTTGTCCCTTTTCATGTGCTGTTTTCCATTGAAATATCTTATTTGGGGAATTATTTATTGAAATACTTTACCATTTATTTAAAAAAATATGAGTTAATCAACATTTTATTGTTTATTGCAGAGATTTTATATATTCTATATATAAATGTTTTGTCTTATATATGTCTTGTGAATATTTTTCCCAATCTGTGACTTATCTACTCACTTTTAAAATGGAATCTTTGCATGAGCATTCTCCAATTAATCAATTTTACTTCCTTTAAGATTTATGTTTTTTTGTGTCCTGACCAACAAATCTTAGCTTGCTCTAAGGCTATGAAGACAATATAGTCTGGATTATTTTGGAAGTTTTATGTTTCTGGGTTTTTAATTTAGGACTATTCTATGATTTGAATATGTCCCCCAAAGTTCATGTGTTGGAAACTTAATCCCAGTGTCAGGGTGTTGGGCTGTGGGACCTTTAAGAGATGATTAGGTCATGAGGGCTCTGGCCTCATGAATGAATTAATGCTGTCATAGAGGGAGTGAGTTCCTGGTAAGAGCCCTTTCTCTTGTGTGAGTGCACATATAGGTGCTCTCTTGTCCTTTCTCCTTATGTCATGAGATGATGCAGTGAGAGAGCTCTCACAAGATGCAGGCCCCTTGACCTTAAACTTCCTGCCCTGCAGGACTGTAAGAAATAAATTTCTGTTACTTATAAATTACTCAGTCTCAGTTATTCTGTCTTAGCAGCACAAAATGAAGCAAGATAACCTATGATTTATTTCAATTTATTTTTGTGTATGATGTGAAATAGAAGTTTAGTTTCATATTTTCCTTATAGATATTTTTAGTTGTTTCATCATAAGTCAAAGAAAAAATGCCTTTCCTTTCCTGATTTATTTATCAATTGACCAGAAATTGGTATTGACCCAGGTAGTTCAGTTCCTGTAATTATCATACGCAGTCATATAAATCACGGCTATATGCAGTCAAAGATCCGTGAATGAAATTTTCAGTAACATCATTAAAATTCAGAAGACAGACTTTGGAGCCAGACAGACTTGAATTTAAATTCCAGCTTCACCACAAATGAACTTAATCTGAGTGAGTCTACTTCCAGACTCTTTATTCTAGTCATTGGTTGCTTTGTCTATCTTGCATCAATATCACGCAGTTTCAATTACTGTAGCATTTTAAGTTTTGAAATCAGTTTATGTAACTCAAGCTCTGTTTAATTTTTTAAAAGATGGTTTTGGATATTCTAGGTACTCTGCATTTCCATATGAATTTTGGAATCCTCCTAACAATTACTACTAGATATCTACTGGGATTTTTGTTATAGATCATGTTAAACGCATAAGGTAATTTAGAAAGAATAAGCATCTTAAAAACATTGAATCTTCCAACCCATAATTATGGCAAATCTATCCCTGTACTTAGGTCTTCATTAATTTCTTTAGGCAATGTTTTCCATTTTCAGTATAAAGATTGTATACATGTTTTGTTGGACTTAGTTGTAATATTTAATTTTTTGATATTACTTTTAATGGTATTAGTTATTACTAGTAGATAGAAATACAATTCATTTGTATATATGTGTCTTGAATTCTGTGATCTTGATGAATTCACTTATTAATCTTAGCCATTTTTGTAGATTCTACATATACAATCAAATCATCTTTGAATAATGACAGTTTTACTTATTTCCTAGTTTAAATATCTTTTGTTTATTTTTAAACATTTATACTTTGTTACATTGGCAGGACATTCAGGGAAATGCTGAATAGAAGTTGTGAGAATAAATATTCTGATCTTGTTTCCTATCTTAGGGGAAAGAGCTTATTATTTCATCATAAAGTATGATGTTAGCATTAGACTTTTCATAAATTCTTCATATTGGATTGAAAAAATTTCCTTCTATTCTTAGTTCAATGAGTTGTTTTTTAATCATGAATTTTGCCAAATGCTTTTTATGCTGTTTTTGAGATAGTTATATGGCTTTCTCTTTCTCATGTTAATGTATTGTGTTACATTGATATTTATTATTTTTAGTTTTATTTTTAATTGACAAATAATAATTATATTAATATATATTTATGGGGTACAATGTGATGTTCAGATATATATTTATAATGTGAAATGATTAAATCAGGCAAATTAACAAATATACTTATATATACAAATATACAAATATACTTGCATCTTTAACATTTGTGGTGAAAACATTAAAGTCTACTCTTTTAGCAATTTTGAAATATACAATAAATTATTATTTATTGTAGTCACCATTCTTTACAACAGATCACTAAAGCTTAATCATGCTGTCTGACTGAAACTTTGGACCCTTTGATCATCATGTCCCTTTCCCCCATGTGCTCCCCTCCACCAACCTCATCATTCTACTCTCTACTTCCATGGGCTCAACTTTTTTTAGATACCACATTTAAGTGAGATAATACAGTACTTGTCTTTCTTTCCCTGGCTTATTTCACTTAGCATAATTCCTCCAGGTTTATCCATGTTGTTGCAAATAACAGAATTTCCCCTCTTTTTAAGGCTATAAGGTATTTCACTGTGTATATATACCATGTTTTCTATAATGATTCATCTGATGATGGATACCTGAGGTGCTTCCATATCTTAGCCATTGTCAATTATTGAACATGAGAGTGTAGATATCTTTTTGACATATTGATTCCAATTTCTTTGGATATTCCCAGCAGTGGAATTACTGAATTTCAGGGTAATTCTGTTTTTAGTTTTCTGAGGAATCTCCTTACTATTTTACACAATGACTATATTAATTTACATTCCTACTGACAGTGCACAAGGGTTCCCTTCTCTCCACATACTCTCCAACACTCGTTATCTTTTGTTTTTTTGATAATAACCATTCTAACTGGTGTGAGGTAATGTCTTATTGTGGTTTTTATTTGCATTTCTCTGATTATTTGTGATGGGGAGCACTTTTTCATATATTGGTTGGCCATCTGTATGTTTTCTTTTGAATAGTATCTGTTTAGATCCTTTACCCATTTTTTGATGAAATTGTTTATTTTCTTGTTGCTGAACTATTTGAGTTTCTTATATAATTTTGATATTAGCCCCTTATCAAATGTATGATGTACAAATATTTTATTCCAATTATGGAGTATCTCTTCACTTTATTAATTGATCCCTTCGCCGTACAGAAACTTTTTAGCTTGATACTATTCATTTTGTTTATTTTTACTTTTGTTGCCTGTGTTTTTTTTTCATATTCAAGAAATCTTTGTGCAGATCAACATTGTAGAACATTTCTCCTACCTCTTCTTCTATCTGTTTTACAGTTTTAGGTCTTCCACTTAAGTCTTTAATCCATTTTGAGTAGATTTTTGTATTAATTTATGGTGTGAACTAAGGGTCCAATTTCATTTTTCTGTTTGTAGATGTTCAGTTTTCCCACTCTATTTATTCAGTAGACTGTCAATTCTCTATTATGTGTTCTTGGCATCTTTATCAAAAAATGACCATAAATACATGCGTTTATTTTGGGGTTCTCTATTTGGTTCCATTTGTCAATGTGTCTGTTTTTATGTTGGTATCATGCTGTTTTGTTTATTATATCCTTGTAATAGAGTTTGAAGTCAGGTAGAGTGAACCCTTTAGCTTTGTTCTTTCTGCTCAAGATTGTTCTGGCTAATTGGGGTCTCTTATGGTCCTATATAAATTTTAGAATGCTTTTTCAAATTCTTTGAAAAATGAGATTGGAATTTTGATAAGGATTGCATAAATCTGTAAATCTCTTTGAGTATTATGGACATGTTATAATTCTTCCTATCCACGAACAAAGGATACCTTTCCATGTTTAAAATAATTTTCAGTATATAGATCTTTCACCTCCTTGGTTAAATTTACTTCTATGTACTTTATTTATTGATTGACTGATTGATTTATTTATGCCATTATGAATGGAATTGATATTTTAATTTTCTTTTCAGATAGTTCATTGTTAGTGAAAAGAAACACAACTGATTTTTGTTTGTTGATTTTGTACCTTGCAACTTTATTGAATTTGTTTATAAGTTCAAATAGTTTTTGGTGGAATGTTAGGGTTTTTTCTATATAAGAATGTGTCATCAGGAAACAGATACAATTTCATTTCTTTCTCTTCTATTTAGAAGACTTTCATTTCTTTTTCTTGTCTAATTGCTCTGGCTAGAACTTCTAGTAATATGTTAAATAGAAGTCATAATAATGTCCATCCTTGTCTTCTTCCTGATTTAGAGGGAAGACTTCCAATTTTCACCATTGAGTATAATATTAGCTGTGGGCTTTTCAAATATGGTCTTTATTGTGTTGAAGTACATCTCTTCTATGCTGAATTTATTGTGAGTTATTATCATGAAAGGATGTTAAATTTTGTCAGATGCATCTTCTGCACCTATTGAAATGATCAAGTATTTTTTATCCTTCATTCTGTTAAAATGGTTTATCGCATTTATTGATTTGTGTATGTTGAGCTATCCTTGCATCCAAGGGATAAATCCCACTTGATCATGGTGGATGTTCCTTTGCTGTTGAATTCAGTTTGCTAGTATTTTGTTAGGGATTTTCGTATCTATGTTCATCAGGGATATTGGCCTATAGTTTTCTTTTCTTATAGTATCCTTCTTTGGTTTTGGAATTAGGATGTTGCTAGATTAATAAATTGAATTTAGAAGTATTTCTTCTTTAATTTTTTGGAAGAGTTTGAGAATAATGGGTATTAGTTCTTCTTTAAATGTTTGGTAGAATTTCATTGTGAAGTTATTTGGTTCTGAGATTTTCTTTATGGGAGTTTATTTTTTTTTAAATCATTGATTCCATCTCTTTACTTATCATTGGTCTGTTTAGATTTTCTATTTCTTCTTGATTCAGTCTAAGAAGATTGTATATTTCCAGGCATTTATTAATTTCTTATAGGTTATCCACTTTGTTGCAGTACATTGTAGTCTCTCATGGACCTTTGTATGTCTGTGGTATCAGTGGTAATATCTCCTCAGAAAATTCAAACATTTCTGAATTTATTATTTGAATATTCTCTTTTTTTTTCTTAATCTGGCTAAAGATGTGTTGATTTTGTTAATCTTTTTAAAGAAACAACTCAGTGACATTGATTATTTCTATTGTCTTTCTAGTCTCTATTACATTTATTTCTGCTCTGATCCTTTTTATTTCCTTCCTTCTACTGATTTTTGGGCTTAGTTTGTTCTTTTTTTTCTAATTTTTTGAGGTATAATTTTAAGTCGCTTATATGATTCCAATCTTCTTATATTTGTTAAGACTTGTTTTGTGGCATAACATATAATATATCCTGGAGAATGTTCTGTGTACACTTGAGAAGAATGTGTATTACGGTGCTTTTGGATGAAATGTTCTATGTACGTCTGATCTGTTAGGTCCATTTAGTCTAAAGTGTTGATCAAGTGCACTGTTTTCCTCATTTATTTTGTCTGGATGATCTGTCTATTGTTAAAAGTGGAATACTAAAGTCCCCTATTATTATTGTATTGTAGTCTATCTCATCCTTCAGATTTAGTAATATTTTCTTTATATATTTAGATGCTCCAATATTGGGTGCTTATCTATATTTAAAATTGTTCCTCTGGATAAATTTATTCCTTTATTGTAACGCAATAACCTTTTTAGATCACTTTTTTGACTTAAAATATTTTGTCCGATATAGGTATAGCCATCTTTGCGATTTTTGGTCACCATTTGCTTGGAATATTTTTTTCCATCCCTTCATTCTTGGTCTATGTTGTGTGGCCTTAAAGCTAAAGTGAGTCTTTTACAGGCAGCACATTGTTGGATATTGTTTTTTATCCATTCAGTCACTCTGTGTCTTTTGATTGGAGAATTTAATTAATTTATATTCAAGGTAATTATTGACAGATAAGCACTTACAACTGCCATTCTGTTAATTTTTTATTGATCATTTTATTGTTCTTCATCTCTTTTAATCTTGCTGTATTTAAAATTTGTTGTATTTTTGTGGTGGTATGCTTTTATTCCTTTCTCTTTCCCTTTTGTATATCTACTAGAAGTTTTTTGTTTTTTCTTTGTGGTTATCATGAGACTTACAAAAAATATCTTATATATCTTCATACTTAAATCCCAAGGCTTCACAAAAAGGTTTCTGTCTGTGGATGGGGGCAGAATACTTATTATTGCAGGATAGAAGTGGGTGACCTTATATTCTACCATCTTGCTGATGTACATAACTGTTACATTGATTTTTGAACAATAAACCAAACTAAACGTCTGGGATAAATTACATTTGGTAATAGCATATTACTCTTTTTAAATATGGATGAATTGGATTGATTAATATTTTATTATGGATTTTTACATCTGTCTTATGAGGAATATTTGCCTGCAATTTTTTATTATAATATTTTCACCATAATTTGGTTTCATGGCTTTTCTGGTCTCATGTATTGTGTTGAAGAGTGTTCTCTCTTCCACTAATTCCTGAAAGTTTATGTATAATAAATATCATTTTTTTTCTTAAATTGTTGGCAGAATTCAACAGTGAATCTCTCTGGACCTGAAGTTCTTTGTGGGAAAAAGCTGATACTAATTTCTTTAATAGCTGTGGATATTTTTACATATTTTCTATTTCTTTTTGTGTGAGTTAGATAATTCTCCATTTCATTTACGTTGTCAAATTCATTGGCATAAAGTTGTTCAAAATATTCTCATCTAATCATTTTATTTGCTATGTTATTTCTAATGATTTCCCCCTTTTTATTCCTGTTGCTGTTAATTTGTGTTCTCTCTCCATGAAACAACAGCAGGCTAATTTGTTAGTTTGAAGTAATGGCAAAAGCGCTTCACAGTCTCTGCTAGTAACTTGAAAATTTTTTTTTGCAGCTCAAAATTTTTCTAATTTGAAATTGATAATGATGTTTTTGCTATTTCACCAACTTTTTTCTTTTCTAGTTATCTCTATCCATTAATAACCAAACAATATTTCTAAATTTCTTGGTGCAAATAACATACGTCAGAGCTAGTATTTAAAGAAGCATAGTGGGTTAGTTTCACTGATAACTAAAAAATAAAATACACAATATTTCTTTACAATTGAGAAGTACTGGGGTATTCCTATGTTGCCATTAACTGCACTGTTTCTTAAAACTAGATTAATTTATTGAGCCATTCAAGAATTACTGAGAGCTCTTTTTGAGCTAACCCTTTTGCAAGGTGCTGGAAATAAAATAATGAATAAGATACAGTTTCTGCCCTGAAGGAGCTTACGATTGAGTGTTGAGAAAGACAAGTTATTATCACATTATGTGGCAGTATAATAAGTGATATGATAAAAGTAGACACAAAGAACATAAAAAGGAGTACTTAACTCATATCTTAATTAGGAAAAACTCCTTAGGGAGCAAGTATTATGTAAATTCAGTTCAGGAGAGCAAGTGAAAGTTAGCTAAGCTACTTCCAGATTTCTCCCCTGCAGAGACTATGCAATAATACAGTTGATCCTCATTATTCATGGATTCTGTATTTGCAAATATATAATGTGCATTTTTAATCCCCAAATCAATACCCATGGCATGTTTGCAGCCATCCACAGACATCTAGAGAGCAGTGAAAAATGTGAGTGATCTGATGTGCACATTCCCACCTGAGGTCAAACAAGGCAATGTTTTTTCATCTGGTATCAGCTCTCATACTTTAAACAAAATGTTCCTTTCTTGGTCTATGTGGTACTACATTTTCTGCATTTTTGTGCTTTTTGTTGATGATTTCACTGTTTGAAATGACCCGAAACATAGTGTCGAAGTGCTGTCTAGTGTTCCTAAGTGCAAGAAGACTATGATGTGCCTTATGAAGAAAATATACATGTTAGATAAGTTTCATTCAGGTGTCAGTTACAGTACTATTGGCTGTGAGTTCAATGTTAATGCATTAACAACATGTGTTAAATAAGGAGTCTTTAAAAAGAAACACACATGAAATAAAGTTGTATATTGATTGATTGATGAGAATATTGTGACTAGAGGCTTGCAGGAACCGAAGCCCATATTCTCTTAGGAGCAATGGTTCGGTATTCACTAATTTAGTGAACACCATGATTTTATTGAAAATAACATTTAATAACATTTGTGAATAATGAGAATAGGCTGTAAATGTTTGTTGTTTAAGCCACTAAGTTTTGAGGTTAAATGGTTATGCGGTAATAAATAACTAATTCAACATACAAAGTTCAATAAATAGCCTTTTCATAAAGCATACATGCTCTGATAAATAAAACACCCATCCAAGAGTATGTTTAACAAACAGCCAAAAAATCTGGGGACAGAATAAATGTATACATTTGGAATTATTGTGTTTTAAGATGTTCTGGATAATTTTTTGTTTGGAAGCATCTTAATATACTAAGAGTTGGCCACATCCAATGCCTTCCCATCTAACTTTGTTTTTAGGATCTCTTTTAGCAATGGATCGATGAACAACATTTTGAGATCATAAAATACCTATTTTGTGAATTTAGTGTTGTACAAGTCATTCTAAAAGATCATCCAAAAAAGGTTATGCTGGACATATGGAAAAAGGAGTACCTTGACATCCAAAGATCCCTCTGTTTGGTTTGCATCCTCCATGATTACTCTATACTTATTTAAAACTAGGTAAGTCTTAAAATGATTATTATTTATGCAACAGAAAAACTTTATATAGTGCTGATTAACACCCATGTGTAAGGTGAGCCATTAGCAGAAGATTAAATTGTTGGCCCCATATGGAAAATCCCATAGGTTCCAGATCGTGTGTAAATATAGAAAATAGCTAAATTTGTCACAGGCATACTGCTGAGATTACATGAATGGCTGCTGCAAAACGATTCTGAGATGCCAGTGCAGCATTTTATTAATAACTTTCACTAAAAAGACTGCGGATCTCACTTTCCTTGTAGCTCTAGCCAATGTCTAGCTGCCAGGTAAGCTGTTAAATTACTGTGATATTGGAAAACAAGTTGAAGCTGGCTGTGTTGTTAAGAAAAAAAAAAATGTAAGAACCCTATGTGCTTCACTCCCAAGAATGGCACCTTAAATGCTTTTTTTAAGTGCTAAAGAATTAATAATCACAATATTTAATTGTGTGATGTAAATATCAATATCATAAAAGATACATGCGAATTCAGTTATCTTACTTATATAATTAAATATGTATTGAATATTTATAAAACTGTTCTTCTCAGAGACAACACTGATACTGATGCTGGCTTTCTATTGGTACAGAGATAATGGAAATCAAGTGGTTATTTGACCCAGAAGAAATATAATGGTAAACTATACATATTTCCTATAGTTAACAGATAACTCAAAAATCATACACATCAGATCTTCAAGGATTCTCTGTTAGGACTTACTAATAGTCAATCATTTTGGAGTCTGAGCATGTCAACAGGCATCTTGGCACTTATTGGCATTGTTTGGAGTGCCCAGTATTGCTCCAAAAATCACAAAAATAGTCTTATCTGAACTTCAGTTCTGCTCAGACACAAAACCCACAATTATTCCTTTCATCTACCTTGGTTTTGGGCACAAAGAGTGCCCTTAAATAAAATTAATCAAGTACCCTAATTCTACTTCCTTCTGTGCCATGACGTCCACTTCTGTTCCTCTAGGTGAATAATAACTTCTGGGTGCGGGGAGGGGGGGGAGTGGACAGTTTATGACAAACAGACCTTCAATCTATTAAGTCTACTCATTTCAAATTATCATCTTGTAAAAGTCTCAATTAATGCACATATTCCTAAAACCATCATAAGGTTTAAATAATATTTTTGTTTCTTCTGAATAATCCACAAGCAGTGAGAAATAGAATCTTATTCTATGCATTAGAGTTTGATAATTGCATTATTTTTTAAACTAGCTATAGTTATATTCCATTTTTTTCACAGAATTACATTGAATCTAGTCCTCTGGTCTACCCTACTGGAAATTTTCTTCATTGGAAAATCTATTAAAAACTTTGATCCCTTTTTGAACTTATGCATTGGACATTTCAGTTCACTGATCTGATTCAAAAAATAAGCATATGAAAAGACTGAGATAATTGGTTTGATCTGAATTACACAAGTTCATATCGAATCTAAGAAGGTAATGGGAAAGCTGAAAATAGCATGAAAAGATTTCCTTTAGTGGTTTCTTTATGCTCGAAAGAACAATGGATTTATATTTATCTCCGTAACAAAAAATCACCAACACAAGATTATGACATAATATTGTCTTATGATAAAGATATAGGGTAGTTTACCTAATAAAAATAAACTTTAATTCTAACTTTTCAAAACATGAGAGATATTTGATAAAATGCCTTAAACTCCATTTCAATTTATTGCTATGAGCAAATTTGTACATAAATAGTTCTTAAATCTGGGGACAGGTGGGAGTGGGGAGGAGCGGATGGGTAAATTCACACAATTGGTGCTGTGCGCACTGTGTGGGGGATGGGCATGCTTGTAGCTCTGAGTCGGGCAGTGCAAAAAGAATTTATGTAACCAAAGCATTTGTACCCCTGTAATACTTTGAAATTAAAAAAAAAAGGTAATTAAGGTTAAATAAAATCATAAGGATGAGACCCTAATCTTACAGGTTTAGAGTCTTCATAAGAAGAGGAAGAGACACCGGAATTCACTCTTTCTACACATGTGCATGCACAGAGAACATATGCCTTGTGAGGACACAGTGAGAAGGCATCATCTGCAAGCCAAAGAGAAAGGCTTCACCAGACACCAACACTGTTGTCACCTTAGTGACACCTTATTTATAGTTCAGAAATGAGAAAGTGTGTCCTGGAGAGAACACCAAATGTTGGACACTCACTCTGTAAAGAGATTACCCACAGGGTTAGTCAGCCATCACAGCTCAAGTCAGGAATAGAGATTGGATTGTACCAGCAGGAACACTGATGGCTGGGACCAAAGGATATGGAGAAAACGGGACAGAATGAAGGAACGCTGTCAGACTTCTGGGGTTCTACAGGAGTGGACAATAAAGCTATCTGGCTTTGAACTTGCATTATTATCCTTCAACAAAAAGGAAGACTGACCCTGAAGGTGATTCAGAGATCATCTGGGTTGCCACTCTCACCAGAGGCCTGAGACCTCTTTCCTCCTTGGTTTCAGAGGGTGGGACTCCTTTATATCAGTAAAACAGATGCTGCTTACTGATCTGTCCCACAGGGCCATGACGGTGGGAGTATCTGACCAGAACGGAAAGTGTGGGGCTATTGCCTAGGGCTGTAGGGGTGAAATTGTCACCATAGTGGGCCTGGAGGGCAGAGCATTAAGCCAAAGAGGATTATTCCCAAGCATTAAGAGCTAATGACATTTGCTTTGCTAGGTTGTAGACTTAGTTGGAACTCATCACTCTTTTCTTCTTTCTGATATCTGCATTTTGGAATGTGAATGTCTATTGATGCCCGTCCTGTCATTGTGTTTTAGAGGCAAATAACTTGTCTGGTTTCACAGTTTCACAGTTGGAGAGGAATTTTTGCCTCAGGATGAAGCATACCTCCAGTTTCACCCATATCTGATCAGGTGATATTTGGATGAGACTTTGGACATGGAATTGATGGTGGAATGATTCAAGATTTTGGAGGCTGGCTGGGCATGGTGGCTCAAGCCTGTATTCCTAGTACTCTGGGAGGCCAAGTAGGAGAATTGCTTGAGGTCAGGAGTTCAAGATCAGCCTGAGCAAGAGCGAGATTCCGTCTCTACTAATAATACAAAAAATTAGCTGGGCATGGCAGTGTCTGTAGTCCCAGCCACTTGGGAGGCTGAGACAGGAGGATCACTTGAGCCCAAGAGTTTGAGGTTGCTTTGAGCTGAGCTGTTGCTCCAGCACTCTAACCCTGGCAACAGAGCAAGACTGTCCTCAAACAAAACAAAACAAAATGAAAACAAGAAAAAAACATTTGGGAGGCTGTTGAGATGGGGAGAATGTATTTTGGGGAATCAGAAGGCAATTCAGACCAGTAATGGACTGAATTGTGTCTCCCCCCAGTTCATATGTTAAAGCCTTAATCCTACTGTAATGACATTTGGAGATAAAACCTTCCAAGAGGTAACTAAAGTTAAGTGAAATCATAAGGGTTACTAAGCCATAAACCTTACTCTGATCAGGACTGGTGTTCTTATAAGAACATAAAGAGACCTTACAGTCCTTTCTCTTTCTGTGTGTATGCACAGAGAAAAGAACATGGCAAGCAAGTGCCATTTGCTAGCTGAAGAGAGAGGCCTCACCAGAACCAAAATTTGCTAGCAGCTTAATCTTGGACTTCTGGCTTCCCGAACTCTGAGAATATGAATTCTGGTTGTTTAAGCCACCCTAGGCTATGGTGTTTTTTCTTTTTTTTTTATAGCAGCCTGAGAAGACTAATATAAGCAGTAACAGTCTGAAAGCAGCAAAGGGGATCTTATCCTCCCTCTTTTAAGGGTGGAAGGGAAAGCTTCCCTTTCACCCTGAAAAGGTTCACTGAAAAATCAACTCACAAAAAGGCAGATTGATAAGAGAAAATACAGATTTATTACTACCCTGTACACAGGGAGAATCACAGAGTGATTGCCCAATATCCCAGTGGGGTACAGATGCTTACATACTCTACTTCTTAGGAGAAAGAAAGGGTGGATGATTTTAGGGGTACAGTAAATGATTTTTAGGGGAATTCAATGAGCTTAAAGAACATACAATGGTCTGGGACAAAATCTGTTGGGCCTGAAGAGTGATCAATGTTTGTGTCAAAAGTTTATCTAGGTTTGTTGACTGACTTTAGTCTTTCTTCCTGCAACATGGTTTCAGTTAATGAAAACTCAGGGAAAGGGCCAGAGGTAATTGTTTTCTTCTTTGAAAGGTCCTAACTTTAGGCAGATAAGGAAACTTCAGAGAGCAAGTTCAGCCTGTGCTTTGGGAGAAGTAGGGAACTGAGAGACAGGACCAGGGGAGTGTGGTGGAGGCGGTGGGGTCAGAGACACTGAGGCTTCTTTCACAATTCAGCATGTATAAAGTGCCATAGTTTTGGGTATTGATTTCTGAGCCCCAAAGCTCTCAACCCTAAAGTACATGAAATCTGAAAGAATTCTTTCATTCATTCAGCAACAAATATATGTTACAAATCAATTGCAGCAAAGGGCTAGGCCAGGCTATATGTTGGTGGAACAAATTATACACAGATTCTGTTCTCACGAAGTGTACAATCTAATGAGCCACGTAGAAATCAAACAAATGACATCAGCTGTAAATTCCTAATTATATATTATGTTAAATCAGTGCAGAAAGGTCAGAATATTTGGAGAAAAATTACTAAGTAGTTTTGTGTCAATAGGTAGGACTCATGTGGCTCAGGGAAGTTTCCATGGGGAAGGAGCATTTCAAATAGGGATTGAAAGTGAGTGGGAGTTTGGGAAAGTTTCAAGAGATGAGAATTTTAAGCAGAGAAAGGAGCCTGAGAACAGGATAAGCTTGTCGCATTTGAGAATCAGAGAGAGGACCCTAATGTGGGGAGTGCAGTGAACAAGGGTATGAAGAACTGCGAAATGATGCTGGAGGGGAGGAAGGACCCAGGTCATGCAAGGCCCAGGGAGTCTGGCTTAGAATATGACATGCTAGCACAGTGGGCAGACACTGCAAGATTGAAAGCAGGAAACCACCTGTCTGATACAGGAATTAAGAAAATCACTCAGGCTGTGGAATGGAGAAGTGATGTGCAATTATGCAAAAGCAAGCACATGATTATAGGAATGAGAGGAGAGGAGAGGAAAAATGACTGGAGCAGTTCACATGCTGGCAGAAACTAAGGATTAAAGATCCATGTTCTTGTTAAACATTTTTTTTAGAATGTTTATAACACCTGTTTCCCCTCCCCTCCCCCTCATATTTATGATTATAAACTGATAAAATCTTTAGAGATGCTTGGAAACACTACTGTATTTCCCTACTTTATTAATTTTCTTCAGTCTCCTAGATCAGGGATTAGTAAACCATAGTTTACTAACCTGTGAGCCAAATCCACCTCTCTGCCTGTTTTTGAATGTAAAATTTTATTGAAACACAGCCATGCTCATTTGTTTATATATTGCCTATGTCTGCTTTTATAATATAAAATTACATTGAGTAGCTATGACAGACTGTATCATTCACAAACCCAAAAATATTTAATATCTGATCTTTGAAGTAGAAATTTGCTGATCTCTGCCTTAGATGGCTATTATACACATTCTCCGTCTGCAAAACTTTGGCTCTCATTCCTCTCCTTACTCTCATCTGATAACCTGACCTTATATTTCAAAATGAGAGCAGAAAAAATCATGGGAAAAATTTCACATGATCCGAACACCAAGTGCATTACTTTCTTAGGTGTCTACTGGTATATCCTTTACCTTCTTACCTAGTGAAGCAAAGGCATTGCTTCAGTAATCTCTCTCTCTTAAAATTTTCTTTTATATTGTGTCACTTCTATATCCTTTAAAATAAATCCCTCCTCTTTTATCTCAAATTTCCCTTCAGCCACTACCCAATCTACCCTTTTTCTGTCCCTTTTGAACTTGTCATTCTTGATGAGAATTCCTCAAACGAGCTATCTATTCTTACAGTCTCCATTTCTGCTTCTTCCATTCTGTCATAAAACATTCCAATGAGAGTATTCTTGTCAAGGCTAGTAAAAACTTCCCTTGTCACCTAATTCACTGGTCAATTCTCACTTGCACTTTAAGAAGCACTTGGCAATTCATCATTCCCTCTCCCTTGAAGCACTTTTTTTACTTAGCAACTCATGCAGAAGGAAAACGACCTCAGAAGATGAAAGCACAATGATTCAAGAAGGAATTAAAAGCAACGAAAAAGTACTGTGGGTTTAAATTTAAGTGAATATTGGCTACTTAAAATAGTAACAAAATCTTTTATAAATTAATAAATATAAATTCATGAAATCACAACACAAAAAGTAGGAGGAGCAAATGGAGTGGATAAGCTATAAGGAAATTTCATTGTCTGGGAAGTAGAAAAAGTACTAATTTATGGTAAACTATAAAAGTCCTATGATAGGTATTTTAATTATAATATTACTCATTAAATTAATAACAAATAAATGTATCACTAAAAATAACCAGATAAAAATAAAAATAGAATAAACATATTTTTTGACTAACCCAAAAGAAGGCAAAAATGAGGAAAAAAGAAAAAAAACAAGGGAACATATAATGACACAGTAGAATCTTTAAATTCAAACATATCAGAGATTGAATTAAATCTGAATTTCATAAATATTCCATTTCACAGACAAAAGTTATCAGACTAGAGAAAACAAAGAAATAAGCAAACCGACTGTATAATGCTTAAAAGAGACATACATTAAATATAAGGATTTGGGACGTTGAAAATAAAAGAATGGAAGAAAAGAGATCTACTGCAGTTATGCTAATATCAATGTATGCTTCATAGTAAGATGTACTACCAAAGGCAAAATGGAAAATATTGTTAAAGTGGCCAATTCAATAGAAAGATATAGTAATCATAAATCTGTACATATTTAATAATAGAACCTCAAAATACATAAATCAAAAACTGACAGAAGTAAACACAGAAATAGATACATCCAAATTCATAAATGCAGATTTTTACCACATCTTTCTGAATAAACATTAGAACAAGAAAAAAATAAGTGAGAATATAGGCAATATGAACAATGTAATTAATAAACTCTATCTTATTATTATTTATAGAACACTCAACAATTGTGGAATAAACATTGTTTTCAAATTCATATGGAACATTTATAAATATCTACCACAAATTTGAACATAAGAAAAATCTTACTTAATCCTTTAAGTTTCAATAGATTGAAACCCCATAGAGTGTTCAGAGTATTTCTCTGACCGTAGTGGATTTGAGCTGAAATCAATATCAAAAAAGATAACTAGAAAATATTAGAATATGAGTAATTAAGTATTTGCTTCTAGGTAATTCAGGGATTGAAAAAAAGAAATCACCATGAAAATTAGGTATTAACTTGAACTGAATCATCATGAAAATATGATATATCAAAATTTAGATGCAGTAAAGCCATGTTTAGGAAAAAACTTATATTCCTAAGGGTACATATTATTAAAGAAGAAAGGCTGAAATCAGTGTTCTGAGCATCCATCCAATATTCTATAATAGCAAAACAACAAACTGAATCCATTTTAGGAAGGAAAGTTAAAATGGAAAAATTTACAATATAGAAATTCAAGAAATCTCAAACTTGGTTCTTTGAAAATACTAATACTGATAATCCCCTAGAAATACTGATGAAGAATTTTTTAAATAGTTAATATACAAATTACTAACAGCATGAAAGAGTAGACAGCACTCTAGACTTAAAAGACATTAAAATATAAAATATCATGAGAAATTTATACTACTAAATTTGAAAATTCATATGAAATGAACACAGTTCATAAAACGGAATTTCCCAAACACAGTAAAAAACAGAAATTCCTAACATCCCTATATAAAACATTTGAATTTTATAATTTAAATCCTTCTAGCAGTGAAAACTATGTCCATCTGTTTTCATCAGTGAATGCTGTCAAACATTAGAGGAAGACATGAAAGTAATGTTGCTCAAATTATTTCAAAGAATAGAAAAAGAGGGAATATTTTCCACTTCATTTTATGAGATAACCATAGTAATGGTACCAAAATGTTACAAGGACATTGCAAAAAATAAAAATCTCTCTCATAAGGATTAATGCAAAAACTTCTAACAAAATATGAACAATTGAACATAGCAATATATAAAATGGATAAAACATAAAGATAAATTGAGTTTATTCCAGAAAGAAAAGGTTGATTTAAAATTTGAAAATCAACGTACTCTATCTCACTTTAAGAAAAAAAAAGGAAATATATCTGAATACCTAAATAAATGCAGAAAACACATTTGTATCTGGTAACATTCACATACATTCATAATTTTAAAAACTCTTTAAAACCTGAATATAGAAAGAAAATATCTCATTCAGATCAAATACTTCTACGTCAAACTTCGCCATTAATAATAAAATATTGAAAGCTTTCCCTCCTGAGAATGAAAATGAAACAGACATGCTATCACCACTTGTACTCACTGTGTCCATTGCAATAAGGCAAAAAAAGGTTGTAAAGTATTTGGGTTAGACAGGAAGAAATAGAATAATAATAAACTTGCAGAGGAGATGATTATGAACACAGAAAATGCAAAAGAATCTACAAATAAAGTATTAATATGAACAATTTAGCAAGATTGCTGTATACAAAAATCTCTACAGGAAAATTAATTATGAAAGAAGAGACAAATCTCCCATGACGAAGAATTCCAACTAAGTTATGTAGAGCTTTCACCATAAAGGAGGGAGTGCAAAACCCCAACTCCTTCAATGTGAGCTATGCATAGTGACTTCCTCCAAAGATCACAATATAGAAAGGGGAGAAAAAGAGTAATGATGTAGTGGAAAAACCTGATAAACACTGCTTCAGCCAGATGATCAAATTCCTCATCAATGGTCATAAATCATGCTGATACATGTGCCCTAGATATGATGCGATGAAATGGCACTTTACTTTTGAGATCTTCCTTCTGAGAGCCCCAATCTCAGTCTAATCATGAGAAAAACCTCAGACGAATTCCAATAGAGGGGCATCCTACAATATATCTGACCAGTAGGTCCCAGGTTCATCAAAAACAAAAAAAGTCTAAGAAATTGCGACAGCCAAGAAGAGCCTAAGGAGCTGGAACAACCACATGTAATGTTGTATCCTGGATGGTATCTGGGCACGAAAAAGGACATTAGGTAGTAACTAAGGAAATCTGAATACACTATGTACATTACTTAATAATTATGTATCAATATTAGTTCATTAGTTGTAAAGAATATATCATACTAATGTAAGATATTAATAATGGAAGAAACTGAATGGGCATGTATGGGAACTCTTTGTACTATGTGCTCAGTTTTAATTATATATTGATACTGGTTCATTAATTGTAATGAATGTACTATATTGATTCATGATATTAATAATAGGGAAAATTGTGTGTGGGGATATATGAAAACTTGGCACAATTTGCTCATTTTTTCTATAAATCTAAAACTTTTCCAAAACATAAAGACTATTAATAAAAAATCAATTATGGTGGCACATACAAGCAACAACAGTTAAAAGAAATAAAACAGCAACTTTTATGAAGTATCAGGAAAGATATCTAGGAATAAGTCCAATTAAAGATGCGCAAGACCTCTAGGAGAAAACTATAAACTACTGAGAGAAATTGAAAAAAATCTAAATATATGGTAAGGTATATTGGTGGATTGGAAGATATAATATCAAAAAGATGTCAGCTCTCCAAAAATTGATCAGTAGGTTCAATACAATCCTATTCAAAATTCTAGGAGAACTTTTCACATTGAAAAGTTATGTACACTTTTATGAAAGTGCTAAGATCCGGAAAGACTGAGGCCAATCTTGAAGAAAAACAATGTTGGAGGACTTACAGTACCAGATATCAAGACTTATTATGCAATACAGTAATTAAAAATTTACAATGGCTGAATGTTCATTATTAGTAGAATGGATAAATGAATCTTCATATTCATGTAACTGAATGCTATTCAGTATAGAAAAAGATCAAGTTCATGTTACATGTGACAATCGGATTGACCTCACAGCCATAAAATGAGCGAAGGAAGTTAGATACAAGAGATTCCACACTATGTGATACATTCACCCAGACTTCAAGAGCAATGAAAACCAAACTATGGTGATAGGAAATTAGGGTACTGTTTACCATTAGGTGGGTAAATAATGGAGTGTAAGGGGATAGAGTGAGGATTCCCATATAGACTTGTGCCTCTCCTAATTGATAGTTTCATGCGGCAGCTAGAAGGAGCTTTAAATAATGCAATCTGTAGTTGTCTGTCTTAATGAGAAGGTTGTGCTCAAGTGGTAAAAATTTAAATAGTAAAGAAAAGAAAACACGAACCAAAAATGTTACACATTCAAGTTGACATTCAAGTATAAGAGAAAGAATAAGCAATTTGAGATATCTATATATCTATATAGTGTGCATGTGTATATATATGTGTGTCTTTGTATATATAAAAATACTTAAAATTCAGGAGATATAACCTTGAAGCAAAGGGAATTAAAAGAAACTTTTGAAAAGATTTATGCGAATAAAAGAGATCTAGCTGAAATGATGAATGAATAATTTTTGAGGAAAATATGTTGTCATTATAAATTGAAAATGAGATTAAAAATAAAGCAGTAGATAACAATACAAAAGTTTGAAGATGTGTTAAAGGACTAGAGAGCCCTACAAGTTACCTGTCACAGATGTGTTCACAAGAAAGTCCTCTCGTTGTTTTTCAGTTAAGTCCACAACCAAAATGAAACTTCCAAATTATTTTTTAATTTAGCATAACACATACTAATCCATGAAAAAATAGCACACAAAATAAGTGCAGGAATTGAAGCATTAAAGAATTCAATGTTGTAATGCACTGCTATAATTCCTGGCTTTCCATGAAAGCATTTATTTTAAAGTCAGAATCAAGAACAGGTGTGTGGTATCACCACTATTAAACAAAGCTGTGGAATTACTGGCCAATGAAATTGTAAAGAGAAGCAAAAAGGAAAGCAGATATTGGAAAGGAGAATCAAAATTTATCAATATTTGAAGACTACAGGATGATATGCCTAGAAAAAACATTAGAAACGTAAGAAATCTAGTAAAATGGCTGAAACGTTTTTTAAAAATGCTTCCTATATAAGCAATAACCAGTAATTGTATAAATATATGGTAGAAGAAATCCAAGAGCTACTAAAAATAACATATCTAAAAATAAATTCACTCAGAAATGTGCAGGATTCTTATGAAAGAAACTTAAAAAATACATTTTAAAAAGAGTTCCTTTTATCCAGCAATTTTATTAATAGAAATTGACTTCGTATTTATGCAAATATATGTGGTCTTATATATACAAATTTACACACCACAACACACATACACATATAAGCACACACAAACATATACTCCCAAAGCTATTTTATTGTGATCGTATTTTCTTACCTAACAAAACAAAACAAAAAACTGGAGAAAACCTAAATGTCGATCAACAGAAATTTTGATTTTGAGCTCAGGTTCAGAGTGAATGCTTGAGAAGGGAAAACAATAGTACTTATTACTTAGAACTGTCATGGAGATTAAATGAATAAAACTAGAGTAAAGCATTTAATACGATGCCCAGAACAAAGTAAGAACGTTCTAATAGCAATAATAATCAAAGGAGTGGAATACAGTAGATCTAGATGTGCTGAGATGAAATCTAAGTAATATTAGTACATATATGAAAAATCAAGGAACAGTACAATGTATAAGGGAGAGCCATTTCATAAAATTTTTCAAAGAATATAATTGCTTGTACACACATGGATATATAGATCAGTATACGTATGTGCATATGTGTATGCAAGTATTTAACACATTATTTTTTTTCTGGAGAAGGATACAGTATTTAGTAACCATGGTTATCCTTTTAAAAGAATATTTGGAATTGGTGTAAGAGGTAAAAAGTCTTTCACTTTTCATTTTATATCTTTTTAGAATTCTTAATTCACTGTACTACATACAGACATTTTTTCTACATGCCATAAACTACAATGTCATTCTTAAATATAAGTGAAGATAAATTCTATATTAGTTTAATTTTTATGACCCTAATTATGTAAGTGATATTGTGTAAATTAACACAGTTGTAGAGAGAGTTCTGGAATGACATATATAAGGATTATATTTAAAGGGAAAAACTTAATGTGACAGAAATTTCTAGATTAATTTATAGAATTACAAACAGGTGAAAAAATTATTATATAACTTTGTGAGAAAACTGATGAATGCTCTAAGTTGCTGGTGGTAGAACCTCAGAAGAGAGTTTGATGGGAAAATAATCTAATTTATTTTTGAAGAAAACTAAAAAATATATGCAACATTTATTTTGGCTCTGACTAATACTCACATTCAGAGTACTGCAAAATACCTTCTATTCAGTACTACCTCATCTCATTTTATCACTTAAAAACATCTCATGCAGCTGTCAGAGGATAGATTTAGTAACATAATTTTAAGGGGAATATCATCAGGGAGAAGATACTGCTAGAAAATAATTTTTAAAGTTAAAGGTTTTGTAATGGTTCAGCAGTATTGACACAATTTTTGTTGAGACTCCCACGTGAGTATCCACTAAATTGTCTCAAATCTAAATGCTTTTGGCCCCAATACATGGGAAGAAGATTTCAAGTAGTCTTTGAGATTCTGAGTAGTTTGATTAGGAGCTCATCGAGCAATTTCAGGTCACTTTATAATGATGTTATAAAAGAAGATAAAAGAAAAACAATCTAAATGAAGGAGAACACTAACCCCAGAGGTAGTCTCTAAAGACTTTATCTTAGCCTAAACTCTGACCTATTTCATGAGAAGGACTTATGGCTGATACAGAAATATTGGACCCCTCAACCTGGGACGTGTTCCTTCAAAGATTTTTTGAAGGAGCTATTCTTGTAGATATATACCTATGCATAGATTTAGGTGTGATATATATTCTTTTGTAAAGCTATGTTACTCTGTGATCTTCCATATTACCCCAAATTAAGTAAAGCTGCTTTTTAAAAATTTTTTTAATTGAGGATATTATAGGGATACGAACATTTTGGATACATGTAATGCGTTTGCCTCGCCCAAGCCAGGGTTACAAGTGTGTCCTTTCCCCACACAGTGTGCTCTTTATGATGAAGAGATTAAAGGGGCTATTTTCATGTACTTCTCCACGGTACAAAATTTAGAGTGAAGACATTCTCATAAAAGATGAGAAATGTCAATGCCGGCATACAATAAGAATCTAATTTTTTGTTGAATACATACATACAGTATAAAGTCTTGAAATGCAAAAACAGAAAACTATATTAAGCATGTTAAATATCGAGTAACACTGAACTCTTCACTTTTGCATTTGTTTTCCAGTTGTGAAATTAGTTGATTAAATAATCTAAGGTTATATGGTTTTGGTACAGTTGAATTGATCTAGGAGTGAAGTGCTGTGCATTCAAAATTATACTCTATTGTCTCTGTGAGCACAAAGCAGAAGAAATCCCTGAAGCCCAAGGTTGGCTTGAGCTGAGAATTACCTGGAAAAAGTGTGAAATGGAATTTCGACTACTGCATTTAACAACAACAAAAAAGTTTTAGCTACATTCTGCATGAGTAAGCAAAACATACGATGAAATGTAATTATTTCTCCAAACCTTGAAACAGTTATAGAGGAAGGCAATTTCAGCTTTCAAATTGGATATAATTTTCTTATCCTAATAAAACTGGATTTTAGATCTGTGCCAGTGATTTCCACTCTATTTTTTGTTTACATCTAACCTCTTCCAAGTTCTGTTGTGGCAGTACACTAGAAATATACTTTCATATTGTCCCTTTCTGGAGGTTAGGTTCTGAAAAGTAAAATACGACTCTAGAATTACAAGCATGTTCAATTCTATTTAATGAAATATGAGGAATAGCTTTAAATAATGGATGTGCTTTTGTTTCCCTAAAGAACACATGTAAATGTGAAAGCCATACTTATATTAAGACGCCTACATACTTTACCTTATATATTGAATTAAATCATGAAAACACTATATATCATACATACTAATGTAATAAGATCTGATAATTAATTCAGAGAAATAACACCTACTCTAATAAAATTGTTGAGTCCATGAATAGCTTGAAAAGTAAGAAATATTGCAATTAAATGAAATTAGAATCATTCATTTTTCCACTACATTGCAATACTATTTGTTTTTTATATTACATCTATTTTGTCAATTTTGTCTTCCTTTAATTGATATTCCTCATTTTAAGAACACATCAAAATAGTTTATTATTTCATTATTATTAATACACTGAATTATTTGCTAAAGATCTATTGGTTTGTCATATAAGATGCTGAAGCTTTTATGTTTATAAATATTCCAAAAACCAATAGTCTGTCCAATGTGTTATCCATCATGCACTCCTTAGAAAACTGGACAAAAAAATTTACATTTACTAGCAAACCCATGTGAAGAAAAAGAAGAACTAAAATAGAACACTTTAATGTGATGCTTACTGTAAATATTTTAAGTTCATTATAAAAAGAAATATTTAGTCAAATAATAATTTTGGAACTTAACTATAATAAATATGCATATTTTTAGAGTCAATACAGATCCATAATCACAGGGAAAGCAGATGTCTTTTTGCTTTGATCAAATTATTTACTCCATTTTTTCTAAATATTATGTATATATCTATTATATTGGCATTTATAAGCTAATTTCAAGTCACGGTCATCTGATACTGCTATTAGGAGATTTGAGGGGTCAAAAATAACAAAATTATATTTTTATTCCAATAGTGGTTTTTATATAAATTTAGACTGTGTAATAATCTAGCAAATGATTTAAAAAATCTAGGTGTCATTGAATTAACGACAAAATTTGTTTAGCTGATTTTCATCCTAGAAACTACATGTGATTTTCACAGAATTCCAGAGGTATAATAGATAATAAACACAGCAGCACATATTCAACACTTGCTGTCAGCCAGACGCTGTGCCAAGAATTTACCCGCTTTATCTCATTTATTTTTTTCAACAATATGGTGACACAGACACTACTATCCCCAATGTACAGATGTGAAGACTGAGGCACATAATAATTAAAAAGCATGAGTAAGGTTATTCAGTTAATAAATGACAAAGCAATAAAAATGAAAGTCATGATTACCGTCCCCACTTAAAAGATAAAACCAAAGTGGTAAAGGCAAGTTATTTGGAAAAATTCTCTCAGCAAGTAGGCAGTAGGTCAGACACAGGATCCAGGTCTCCAACTCCAAAATTTACACTATTTCCACTACACCATCCAGTTTTTGTCTTAAAATAAATACTATATTCTGATTTTTTGGTATAAATTAAATTTAAATTTTATAGGCAATTGCAATTCACATTAACATAAATTAAGATAACATGAACCTCTTGTCTTCATTCTCCAGACATTTACATGAAAATTTATAGTAGCCATAAATCAAACTTTTCATTCTCTAGTAAATTAAAACTATCATTTCTACAGTATTTCACATCTAAGTGCTTTGCATACATTATCTCATTTAATGATAATAAAAACTCCATGAAGACAATACAATTACTTCATTTTAGATGAAGAAATATAAACACAGATTTTAAAAAACTAAATGTCAAGGTTAATACATTGTAGAGATATAATTGAAATATACCTTTTTCTCTAATCCAAAAGCAACTTAACTACTTTACTATTCTACGAAGACTTTAAAGTATACCACAAAATCACAGAACTTAAAATGACTTGAAATCAAAAGTAACAACTTTTACTTTTTAAAGTTGTGTACTTAAAAAACATATATTATTGTCAGTAACATCTAAGAAATGTTGGCTATTTTAATTCTGAAACCAGTGTACATTCTGCCATTTTGTTCCATTTTTATGAAGGACAAATGAATTCTCAAGCATAAACTTACCGTAAGGAGTCTTAGATCATTTATATCCTATTTATTTTCATTACTCAACTCAAGCTTCCATATCTCCTTTTTGTCAAAGGATTATCCCCTGGGGAATTAAGTTTCCCACACTTGTAGTTGCCCATCTGTGGGAACCTTGAGTAGAAAGAAGTGAGAAATGCATTTTTAGTTTAGATTCACATATCCAAATGCTTTTGTGGCTTGTATTTACAGAACTGCATTTAAAATAAGAGAGGCAAAGATTTTAACATAATGAAAATACACATTATTGAGAAAATCGGAAGAAAAATGGTCATCGTTCTAGCTGGTGATATCAATGGACCCCCAAGATCTTCCCACAAGAACATGTGACTGTAAACCAGACAGCATGTTATTTGTGAGGATGACAGCACCATCAACAACCTTATTGACTGAATGAAAATACTAACATTATGTACCAGTCATGGTGCTAAATCTTAATCTTATCAGAAGCCCATGTAAAATGGGCATTTAAAGCTCCGTTTTACAGAAGATAACAAGGGCAAGAATGTTCATTCACTTGCCTAAAGTCACATAGCTGGTAAGAGGGAGAATATAAGAAGTAATAGAAAACATGTGTAAGCATTACCTTACCTATAAGACCCAATTCTTAAAAAGACTCCAGTGCATATATCCACAGGAAGTTATATACGTGAAGGCTCACACAGATCCCCTCACTCTGAGCTGCAAATGAAACCAATGGTAAACTCCCAGGTAGCAGGTTGAAGAAATAAAAAAAAAGATACGCAATTTCATTAAACAGATACTAAGAGTTGTCTACCAATACGATTCTAATTAAGCCCTTGTTTTCTATTTCTGCAAGTTTGCAACTCTGTATTTCTGCCAAATAATTGATATCTCATACAGACAGAGAGAGTATGAATAAGCCAAGTAAACTTTGTTTTGCCTCATATCTTCTTCTCGAAACCTGGTAAGGAAGAAAACGGAAGGTCCTCAGGTAAAAAAAGGGAGTTAAAGATTACAGTTTCTTGTCACTCCAGGCAGCATTTGGAACAAGCTGGTGAAGATAAGGTGGGTAAGATCATTCTGACAACCAATAGATCTTTAAAACAACTAGATCCAGCCTTTTCTAGTTAGAAGAAGACCACAACCTCCATCAGTGAATCTCATCAACTGCAACATCAGCATCCTTGGCACATGTGATAGACTCATGGTCATGCGCTTGTTCTGTCGTCTTCTGCAGTCCCGGAGGTGGCTCTCGGTTTCTTCATTTTGCAGGCCAGTGAGGCATACTCTGACTGTTAAGGTATGTGGCCAGGTGAAAGCAACTGTGTTGCTTAATCCTTCAAGAGTGACCAAGCAATAGCCAGCCACCCATCTTTTTAAAACATCTGACCTAAAAGCCAATTGTCTTTTTACTTCAAACATAGCATTCATACTTAAATGCAAATCTTGTGATATAGTCATTTTATATCCCCCAACTTAATAACTAAGGTCTACTTTAGGAGACCATTTTGTGACCAAAAAGAGAAAGCCTTATATCAAAGAGTTGATTCCTTCATAATATATTAGACACATTTTTATGTGCTATTTCAGATCCTCTTGGACTCACCTGTCATTCCATCTAGTTGTAAAAATAAGAGCAGCTCAGTCTCTGCTGAATGCCTCTCACCTGCTGTCCTGTGGCCTTCCTGTTGACACGTTGGTATGGGATTCCACAAGGCCTTACTGGGTTCCCACACATGAGTAATGTAGATGTATGGAAAACTTAATGACCAAAGGGACAATACTTTGACTAATGAGATAAGGGGGCCCTTGGAAAGATCTTTATCCTCTTTCTTCATCCACACTCCCCCACCCACCCCAATCCTTCATGCTTCCTGAGATATAAATATCAAGTGTCCTTCCTAGAGGGGGCGCCAGGCAGATTGAGTAATCATTCACACTTAGACCAGCATGATAACACAACCTTCTGTGCATTATTTCTCTTGTCTTTCTTTCCTCCTCCCTTGACTTGTGTTATTTAATAAAACTTTTTGCCTCAAGTTCTGTTTTCTGTTAAACCTTGGATAAGATAATTGGTAACAGGATTGAAATATTAACACACAGCATATAGTGACATCATCATTACTAAGGCCTTTACCTGTGATTAATTAGCATAGAGCTATAGAACGAAGGAGAAGTGGTAGAATATAAGATTGCTGTAGTCTATGACAACTTTTTTTTTTTTTAGACAGTCTCACTTTGTCACCCTGAGTGCAGTGGTGTCATCATAGCTCACAGCAACCTCAAATTCCTAGGCTCAAATGATCCTCCTGCCTCAGACTCCCGAGTAGCTGGGATTACAGGTGCACATTACCACACTTGGCTAATTTTTTTCTATTTTTGGTAGAGAGAGGGTCTCGCTTTCGCTTAGGCTGGTCTCAAATTCCTGACCTTAAGCAATCCTCCCGCCTTGGCTTCCCAGAGTTTACAGGATTACATGCTAGGATTACAGGCATGAGCCATTGTGTCCAGCCAGCCTCTATGACAGCTTTTAAAGATTTTCGTCTCCTATAACTAAAGGGCAAATTGTGCTAATTATTTCAGTACAGAATCTAACCGTGAGGATGGCAGAATTGCAAAAGAGACTGAATACACAGCTTCAAAGGGATTTGTGTGTCAAAGTCAGAGAACTGATAGATAATTATAACATGTATATATGCATTGGAACATCACATTATACCCTATAAATATGTACAATTATGTGTCAATTATAAATTTAAAAATTAAATAACAAATAAGAAAGAATAGGTCTTTGAATCTAGATATGGTGACATTTCAGTGGATGAACCTGAAAACCTTGAAACCCCAAATTTCCCTGAAGACTCTAAGCTATAAAAAGCAACACACTCCCCCTTCCCAGAGATGAGAAGCTTGGTGACTATGCCTCAGATGACTTACAAGGCGATATTTGCTCTCCTAAACATCTGCCCCCATCATTTTTCATTTCCTCCAGTTGGTAATCAAGATCAGATCTTAGCAAAGCCTGAGTGAGGTAGTACAGTACCTGCTCCAGGAGGAAATATTTTATATAAAAGACATCACCAATATGTATCAGCAGGAAACAGGAAAATATGTCAGGTTGGATCTTGAGAGTGTTACATCAAGAGGGAAGGACTATAAGGCTAGAGAGGGGATGATTTGTCTTCATAGGGGCCTTCACCCATAAATCATGTTTTAATGTTCTGACAAGGACACCTGGCACTGGTCCTAGTGTCTATTAGTATGTCTTCTTGAAGCTTGGTCATGATGACAGCCTACAGTAAATTGAAAGATGATGACAGGATTTCCTTGGCATAGTATTGAGGAAGAGGTCTGCAGGATCAAGAGGATGGAAATGTTAGAATAGATTTACCTATAAAGACTTAAGAACCACCATCCGACTGTTCATAAAGACAACAAAAAAATGCACTGGTGATATGGACATGAAATATCCATAAAAAGCCTGACAGTAGTGTGTTGAGGCTGCTGTTATGGAACTAGACTCTCTAGTGTCAATAGGAATGGAGATTCTAAAATTTTAAAGGCCAGGTAGTGGCACTTAACCATCAGAATTAAGGCTAATATAATTATCAAATTGGGCAATAAGGTCATAATGTGAATCTGTGCACCTTGGCCTACAGGTTACTGAAATCTCCTATATTAAAATAATGTAAGGCCATAAGGTAGAAATAGGGATAAAAGTCTGATTTCTATAAAAGTATGGATATAACCAGTAGCTAACCAGTCATTGTTCCCTAACTTCCCTACTGCTGTAACTGCTTACTGCTTAAATGGTACATATCCTCCTTGACAGGTGCAAGATTTGTGACTTCCTCAATTGCTTCTATGGATATAGTTGCTATTGTAAAACCTAAAACTGGTCTTTGAGATATCTTCCAGACTCTGCACTCAGGGGGACCCACTGACATCAACCAGACCTGGACATCTATGGGAACCCATCCAACAAGTCCTGAAACCTCCTACCCAGAAAATGTCTCAACCAAGAAGACAATTGCTGCTTTAAAATCATATGAGTTCATCCTCAGCTTATAAGTAGACCCAATTCGTTAGCCCTTTGTTCACCAAACCACTGTTAAAATTTTCATCTTCCAAGTTCTCACAGAGATGAATTTGAGAAATTATTCACATCTCCTCACCAGGCGCCTAGCAATATTAAACTTTTTCTCTGCTGCAGGTCTTGCTGTCTTGGTATATTGGCCTTTACTGGGTGGTGGGCAACAGATGCAGTTGGGAGATAACACTTGACCACTGTGGCAATGACTAATAGATCATAGTGATTCCAGGGGTAGAACACAAAACATCTGAGTAGGGCATACTTAGCATCTGGTAGAATTTTCACAACATTAGTTCCTGATCTGTGGAGTAATAAATCATCAAGTAAAGGAGAGTTTGGCCATTTCTTTTTTTTTTTTTTTTTTTTTATTTCTGGGTATTGTGAGGGTACAAACATTCTCCTTACACTTTATGTCTTTGCCTCACCCAAGTTCAGGTTAAAGGCATGCCCTTCCCTCCCTTTAGTGCTCCCCGTGTCCTTTAGTTGTAGATTTGCCCCCTCATCCCCCTAATCCCTAGAGAGTATTTCTGCCATGTGCTCACCCTAGCGTTGATCAGTTAGTACCAATTTGATGG
>CAUYSK010121769.1:0-28189 GCA_963575035.1 Avahi laniger | reverse complement strand
AGGGGAAAGTTATCTGTTCCACCTACCCTTGTTACTGGTCTCCAAGCCTCTCGGGGTTAGACCCTGCCAACGCCTTTCTCCTTCCAGTGCTAACTCTGCAACGTCTTCTCGTGGAGTCTCCTGTAGTTTCAGGGACCCTTCCTTCCAACCCTCATCCGATCTATGTTTTTCTGCTAGTTTATTTTTTTCACTTTCTTCTAAAATCTGTCCTTTTTGCAGAGACACTCTGGCTGGCGGCTTTTCTTGTCCGTCATCTTGAGATACCCCTGATTTGTTTCTAGGTTTCTTAATTTTACGCTTTCTACAGTACATACATGTCCTGAAAGGAAATAATCTCAGTCAAAAAATTATTTTTATGATGAGGTGGAAGAAACGCTAAATGTTTTAGCTAAACAGCTCTGTGGCCTTAGGTACACCCAGGAGCTGTGTGCTAGTAATAAACCTGTCATCTTCTCCACTCTCTGTGTCATCTTTTTTATCCTATTTGACTTTTTGGTCCCTTAGTTTTTCCCACGTATAAAATGGAGACAATAACAGCACTATCCCTTCGGCTTGTGAAAATGGAGTAAGTTAATATATGTAAAGAACTTCTTGGAGCAATACCGGGTGCATACATAACAAATATCAGTGTTATTATATATTATGTTGGGGTCCTCAATACCACCCTCACATTTGATAATTTACTAGAACTCACAGGACGCAGAAAAGCTGTTATACTCACAGTTATGGCTTATTACAGAGAAAGATACAAATTACAATTAGCAAAGGAAAAAGGCGCATGGGTTGAAGTCCAGGAAAGACCAGCTGCAAGCTTCCAGTTGTCCTTCCAGTAGTCACATGGACATAATTTAATTCTCTCAGCAATGACGTGTACAAAGTGTCATCAAACAAGGAAGCTCACCTATGCCTTGGTGTCCAGGGTTTTTATTGTGGAGTCAGCCACATAAGCATGCAATGCATTTGTGACTGACTTTAGCTACTCAATCTTCAGCCTCCCCCTGCCCTACTGGCCCAACGAGGTCAAACTGATATGGGGTGACCTAAAGCCCAGGCATACAAAACCTGACATTCACCATAAATCACACTGTTAGCATAAACTATCTGGCATGACTCAAAGTCTCAGATACGCAAAGACATTCTTATCAGGCAGGATATTCTAAGGGCTGAGAGGAGCCAAAGACCAGTCCTTTTATTGGAGACAGAGTCTCACTCTGTTGCCCTGGGTATTGTGCAATGGTGTCATCATAGCTCACTGCAACCTCAAATTTTTGGGCTCAAGTGATCCTCTTGCCTCAGCCTCTTGAGTACTGGGACTACAGTCATATGCCATGACACCCAGCTAATTTTTCTATTTTTAGTAGAGACTGGATCTCACTCTTGCTCAGGTTGGTCTTGAACTCCTGAGCTCAAGCAGTCCTCCCGCCTTGGCCTCCCAGAATGCTAGGATTACAGGTATGAGCTACTGTGCTCAACCCAAAGGCCAATCTTGAAGACTTTGAATGTGCAGGATTTGGACAACCCGGGTCTACTGAGTTAACAATTTTACCACATATATATGTGAATTTTGCTTACTTGAACAATCTAATGATTTTCTTAATGTTTTGAATAACTTGTTTTTAGTATGTGAACATTTATTAAATACCTTCTGAATGTATAGCTCTTATAACCTTTTCTCTATAAGATGGAAAACAATTTCGGTTTTAATCCATATTATAAATGTAGGGAAAAAAACTGTTACTATTCCAATAAAAAAGGATACATAAGAAACTAAAGATCCCTACTGTTCTTGCAATAATGGTGATAAAAACCCTCCATATGTTTTAGCTATAATTCCATGCAAATGCTTTATATATATTATTAGTTTTAGTCTTTAATAACTGTAGGAAGTAGGTACTATTCTGTTACACAGATGAGAGAATAAAGGTCCAGAGAGTTTCAAGAACTCCTTCAAGCTTCCCAACCAGGAAGGGACAGAGCCCAACTTTACCATCTGATGCCAAAGCTCATGGTCTCAACATCATGCATGATAGTTTCCAATGGCTTTGAGAAACAAAGTGTTTAAAAAGTACATTGAAACATTAAAAATTTGGCAAAAATTTATTTGACTTTATACATTTCAAGATCCACTGGGATGTTTAGACACTGGGGCAGAGTGTATCCCTTCTATTGACAGAAGAGGTTACCTATTGCAAAGAAGATTCCAAGACTCCAAAATGCCTCTCTCCATAACAATGTGGTATAGAAAACACTAGTCAGAAAAATAGATGCAAAAGGGAAAAACTATGTAGTTATTTTGAGTATCTTTATTAAAAAGGGAACTATAAAATCCAAATGTCCCCAAAGCTTCCAAAATTGTTGTCACCACGAATTGTTTGTGATTGTGTTTTTTTCCCTCCCCTCTTGTTAGATCTCAGTCTGTGGTAGAAGCTGGGACGCTGAAACATGAGGAGAAGGGAGAGAACGACAACACTCAGCCACTCTTGGCTCTGGACTGAACCCTGAGTCACCCCAACGCTCCTGCCCACCGGCCTTCAGTGGTATCAGCCACCCAGGAAGCACATGTGCAACTGACCCACACAGACACGTGTGTTCCGCTTGACACGAGGTCCTCCACACCTGATCCCAGCCATGACTGTCATCAGCCGTCGGTCTGAGCAGCCAGAGGGGGACAAAGACTTGAGAGAGATTTTCTTTTTCAGTGAGGGGACTGGAGGATGATGCAAGGCAGTTATGTAAAAAAGATTCTCCCTCCCTCCATATTTATGGTATTGAATGAACTGAAAAAAATGAAAAACTAAATTTGATGTACACACTGCATTAGGACAAGGATTTTTCTGAGGTCACACACAGGGACCCTCTTCAGTTTTTGAAAATTAAGATTAAATGCATTTCCAAGTAAATACATCAGAGTTAAACTGTGCAGACACAACTGTCAAGTTTAATGTAGTGCAAAGCCCTGCGACAATAGTATCTCCAGTAATATCCATTCTTATTGAATTATTTTCTTTGACCTCATCACCAGCATCAAATTGTTCAGCCTAAGAGCATGTTCTCATAGGCCTGGCTATTTGCAGAATTTGCTTATTTTGATATCCTGCAAAAAATGATTTTGACATCACATCTTGTGCGAGGCCATCAGCTGACTATCATGACCTTAAAAGAAGACACATGCAATTTGAAATATAATTAGGTCATCTTAGCAACACGAGTTCCCACAGGCAGCCTGAGAACCCATTAGTACAGTGTGTGTCTGCAAAGCAGAGACATCTCACTGAAAACACATGTCAGTGATTAATGACTCCATTTAAGTTGCCTCACTTGGGTCACTACAGCAAAGAAAAGTGCCATCGAACCTCTTAACCCTCCCTGCCCACCTCACCCCCCTTGAAACTATTACAGGTATAGAGCAAGAGCATGGCTGTTGGTGAGACAGTAAACACTCAATCATGGCGGAAGACCCAAAAGGATGACTAGATATGCAAGTACTGCAATAAGAGGAGATTAGAAATGCAGGATGAAATGCCAAAGATAATTTTATTTCTTTATCTATTCTCCTTAGAAATGCAGTCCCCAACTAGGAAATCAGATATAAAATAAACAGATATCAAAGGATATGATACCATTATTGTGCCAGGTTTCCCAAGACCAGTGCATATTTTTAGATGTCTCTTATTTGCCCAGCCATGTGCATGACATGGCCATTTATAAGTATGACCAGTTGGTGCTCAATGTCAAATAAAAAATATTTTAGTTGATAATGGCCAGTAAAATATGACTTTACATTTCAAGTATTTGGGAGGGTTAATTTGTTAGGTGAATTATTCAAAGGAAAGAGGGGATTCATCTGGCCATAATCACCCCCAATAGATATTATTATTAGTCTTAACCATTTATTATATCTTTTTCTCAATGGATCTAATGTTTTAATTTTTTTCCTACTGGTAGAGAATAATAACAGAAGTAATTTTTATATTATACCCTTGGAGAAATAAAATTGAAATAGAATTAAAAATATTTCTCAAATAATTGTATCTCAGTATAAATAAAACCAATTCATTTTGTGTAAACATTTCAAATCACAAAATAATAACACTGAAATAATTCTGCCAATGCAGTGACTGAAACACTTTTCTTATGGACTAAGACATAGGTAAGAGAAATACAGAATTAAAGAGAACTAGAAAATCCATTTTATTGCTTGGGTTTATAAAATAGTTGTGGGATCCAAGTATTTACAATGCTATTGGAGTCAATTATTGCCAACATTTTGCAACAGTAATAATAACTTCTAGCTTTCAATTGGCAATATTTAGAATCCTACTGTAGTGGCCCGATTTTAAATACCATATTATATTTACGAAGAGCTAGTTTTTACTGTATTCCATAATTTCATTACATAATGTAAGATGATGGTTCAACAATGACAACTTATAGTATGAATTTCTTTATGTATATGCAATATACATATAAGAACCAAATTCAGTAAGTGACGCAAATGTTCCTACATGAGCATTGAATTGTATTGCCCTCTGTCAGTCATTTCCTCTGTTCAATAAATACGGAAGGACATAATAACTTTCTCAAGAATTTGCCTTCTCTTCTGAACTGTGGTAATTAACTTTGATATTTTTCCTCCCATGCCTCTTCATTGGATTTAGTGGGATTTTTGAACACACAGCAAAACGGAAGGAACAGGACAAATATTTTGCAAATTCTTCTATGGAAAGCTAATGTCCTTAAGGTCAAGCAACAAGGGCTAATTTCAATTTTGAAGAACGGTTTTTTAAATGAGGTAAAGAAAACCTCCTCCTTTGTTCTCAGATTGAAAAGAAAGCACAAGTTTTTTCTACCTATGAATGAAATGTGGTGACCTATGTACCATTTCTGCAGCATTTTTGTTCATATTGGCTTAGAATTCAGTGCGTGAATATCATGACATTCTCACAACTAACATTTTTACTTAGCTTTGGTTTAAAAAATACAATATCTAATGCATTGATACTTACTAAATTAATGACTCGATCACCTTTGGAATGAGTAGGCAAGACCATTTTTCAATTGTTATTTCTATGTCATGGGTAACACTAAATATGGATAATAATTGTTATTTCAAAGTGATGTTTAAATGGCAGAAGTTTCTTAAGCCAGAGAGATGAAGAGTATTCCAAATTCTCTCAAACAAGAAAGCAATCTCGACATCCCTACAAAGATCCTAGCATTCTTGGTGACCTTCCATTCTGTCATCCTTAATATTTCTATAATATTGTGATGAGAATCATCTCAAGGACCAAAGGGCTGTCTTCCTGTCACTCACATGGATCCATCATAGGGAAGGACACTTTGGATTCCTAGGCCCTATCTCATAGATGGCAAAGCGGCCAGGAGTCAGACACCCTAGCGGCTACCAGTCCACTTAATCTTGAAAATTTTTACTTCCATAAATTTGATTTTTTTCTCCCCAAGCCCTAATACTTTGCATTAAAAGCATTTACGTGTGTTATTTTTATAACTTAATATAAAATTATTCTATGTCTTTTTCTAGTGTAAAAATTTTCTTTTAGAGAGAAATAAGATTTTGACAATATTTCCACTATTAGCATAGTGAGAGGAGAAATTAAGCATCTTGATCTCAATGAAGACAAAAAGCAAACAGACTCAAGGGTAGGGATCTGTACAGTTCATAGACATTGGCGTGATGATGTTTTCCTTTTTTGCATTAGAAAAATAAAATTGCTTTTTCATGAGTGTCTTTTACTGCAAAGAATTAAAAGAGGGAAGTCTGAGTTCACCAGGAATATTACCATTAAACAGGGAGAGGTAAAGCATTTACACAGCTTGTCATTAAAATCAACAAAAAAGTAGTGGTACAGATGACAGACTAGTCTAGCTACCCTAGAAAAATATAACTGTCTAGACAGTTACAAAAATTACACACTAAAGCAATCCATTCACAGTTTCCACATATATTCTCATCGTACACTGATTTAGACCTATTCTATGTCAAAAAAATATCTTTGGCTGCAAGGTGGAAGCAATCAAATGTTCATCTTAAATACGGGCATAAGACCAGTGCTGTCATGCGATGAAACACAGCAGGGTGTTTTCTAAATGAATTGCAGTACTGCAAATATTTCCTTTAGTGTCTTCTAACCCTAGGAGGAGGCTTAGAATTTTTCAGGCTACAAGTCAAAGAAATTAAGAGCCTTGGTGTTTGAACTTCTATCCTCACACCCAAGGAGATGGAGCCAGAAACGCAGCCTCTCTCCAGTGTTCCAAGTTTGCATGAATTTCCTGCTAAATTGCAGGAAGACTGCGTCTCTGCTGGGGTGTCAGCTCCGGGTGCCACACATCCACGATGAATATAAGCCGGAAAGATGAAGCGTCCTGCCACACCTCGTGCTCAAAGGAGTCATCAAAGATGAGCACCTTGCCTTCCTCCCAGGTCCTGCAACAGAAAGACATGGAGTGAGTCTTGAGTACAGCTTTGGGTGATTCAGGTGCCTGAGGATCAACTCCAGTCCACGTGCAGGAAATACCTTTTATGATAACCTTTGAGATATTAACCAGATAACCAGAACACCAAGCCCAAATTTATTTTTCCCTTGATGATTAAGAAAGAATTTCAGGATTCTTATTATGAACATCAGTTTTCATTGCTTAGCACTGAAGATGCGCAGAGGGCAGGGGAGTGGTGATGAGCGTGTGCCGATCTTACTACACGCCCTGCAATTATTCTCCATCCAACCCTAAGAGAGGCTTGGATCAGGCAAACCTTCAAATGCATGCCCTGGGGGCTCCCACACAGGACGACTTCCTGGTCAGTGACTCCACGGCTGCCCTCCCCAGCCCCTTGTAGACTGCTTTAGACCTATGGGTGGTGACTGAGCCCCAGGCATCTCTCAGGAACCCTGGCCCGGGGTCTGCACATCTCCAAACATTGTCTTTTCGAATCATTCCATTTGTTCAAGTCCTAATTTATGAAATAGAGGAGTCTTTATTTAAACCCAGTGACCAGAAAGCAAATAACTAAATTAGGTGTTTCCTAACTAGTATTCTGGCTGAGGAAAACGGGCAGATTGGGAATGAATTTTGTTTATATTTTTAGTGTCATCTGCTATGCAAGTGGGTTATCCACGGCACATTTTAAATTAATGCTGCAAAACACCCTTTAGAGCCTCCAGCACCCCCTCATAAGAGATCTGTGTAGAGACTAAGATCTAAATATAGTATTAGGCTAAACAAAACAATCAAGAGACAAATACGCAGGAGGCAGTTACAAGATGTTTTTCAAATCCAAAGGAGGCTTATGGGCCATGCCAATGATTTCCTCTTTTTAAAAGATATTAATTGCCAATATATTAAATGTTGTTTTTAAAATAAAATTTTTACTAGGAAATTTTCTTTAGATACTAAAATTCCACTTAATCATTTGAAATTTTATGTCCTGGATTAGCAAATAATTACAATTATAGCAAGGGAAGTGCTAGCTTGATTTCAAGTTACTGTATTATCATAAAGATGTTTTCCTTGGGAAAATTATTGGTGTCTTTTTTGTTCTGCACTAGATGATTAATTAATATAAATTGAGTAATATTACGCATAGCAGGGCTTCTCAACCTCGGCACTTCTGACATCTGGGCCAGATCATTCTCCGTTGTGGGGCTGCTCTGTGCACTGTAAGATGTCTAGCGGCATCGCTGGGCTCCACCCATCAGACAGCAGTAGCACTCTCCACATCAGCTGCGACAACCAGCAGTGTCTTGTGTTTCTAGTCATCGCCGAATGTGGGGAGGGTGTGTGTGTACAAAATCATCCCAATGGGAAATACTGACATACTGAATAAATCTTACAATAAAATTTCCAAGTTATTTAAACTAACTGATAAAGTAATGAATGTTTGCAAGTTAAACGTTCACTAAAGTTGGAAACCAAACATCCACTCCTGCTATCCCCGGCCACCACCTTGTGTGTTGTTCTCAGACACCTAGCCTAATGCCTGGCATTCAACAAACAGGTATTGCGGGGCTCTTTGATACAATTCCTCGGAAGGTTTAAAGAGTTCCACTGGCATTCCCCACGAGGAGAGCAAAGTACTGAAATATATGAACTCACAAGCAACAGACAGAATACGCATTCATTACCATGCAAAATCCAACTTGAAAAGAAAGGCAAACCCAAGAAGAGAAAAAAGTAAAACCCTGACAAGAAAAAGGAATGGAGTGATTCACAGCCTGTACAGTTAGGCTGTCATTTTCTAGGTCTCAGTGTTGTCAGTGGGATTAAGCGATGTTGGTCAACAGGTGCAGCCTACAACACAGGGAGGAGGAGGAGAGGGGAGCACATTTAAAAGGAAGAGCAGGACACCATGTGCACAGCAGCGCTATCTGCAGCAGCCCAAAGGGAAGCAACCCAGTGTACCTCAACAGATGCGTGAATGAACAAAACGTGGCATATACACACCACAGAATATTATTCAGCCTTAAAAAGGAAGGAAATTCTGACACATGCTACAACCTGGATGATCTCTGAGGACATTACGCCAAGTGAAAAAAGCCAGACAAAAAGACGAATACTATGTGATTTCCCTCACATGAGCTCCCTGGAGTAGTCAGATTCACAGAGACAGAGAGTAGAAGGGTGGTTGGCAGGGGCTGTGGGGAGGAGGGGCGTGGGGAGTTACTATTTAATGGGTACAGAGTTTCGATTTTACCAGATGAAAGAGTTCTGAAGATGGATGATGGTGATGGTTGTACAATATGAATGTATTTAATGCCACTGAACGGTACACTCAAAATACATGAGATGGGAAATTTTATGTTATATGTATCTTACCACAATTAAATAACAGGAAAAAAGGGCAAGGCAGGGGAGAGCATGTGGTAGAGGAGGAGACAGAGGGAGAGAAACAGTCTGGCTCAATGGAAAAGTCATGGTCTTTGAAAGGAGGCCTCTTGTCGCGGTGTGTAAGACCTGCGGGATGAGTTACTTAGCATACTCTGTATCTTCATCAGTATAGCTGATGTGAGGATTAGCGTACGGTTGGCACATAGTGGATATTCAATTAATGATAGTGACTATAAAACAGAGAATGAAGGAAAATATAGGAAAAACAGGAAAAATATAAAGACAGGTGAAATTTTGGGAAGTGGTATGTTACCAAAAATCACCTTGGCATCATTCCTTATGAAATCTGCCTTCATTTGAGAAACCTAAAAACTTCCAGGGAGGGATGAGATATCAAACACCTCGACAGAACCTGTGAAATACACTTCGTGCAGTAATGACAAGTGATTCTCAAAGTTTTTTGAGTGTCAGGCAATCTAGAAGCTACTTAAAATATAGGAAATAGTTAAAATAACTAAACAGAAAATTCTAGGCTACACAAAGTGACATTTTTCACTAGATTTTGATAGGTATAACAAAGCCAAATATTTAGGAACATGTTATGGGAGAAAAGCCTCAAACATTCATTCATTAATTTAAATTCCCTGTCAACTGGGAAAACTCATTAGCATTGGAACACACTAGTCACTCACGGAGCACAAGTGCATATAAGAGTAGAATTTAAGAACCGCAGCCTTGTGGCTGTTCAGATATATTAAGTCAAATATGAATTAGTGTAAACCATTAATTAATCAGTTTCTTAAACAAGAAATCTGGGAGGTATTCCAAAGGATTGCTAAGTGGCTTCTTTTTTTATTTTTTTAGGATCATAAAATTCTATGGGTAAGAGTAGCCTCTTAGACTTCTTATTTGCTCTTTCATTTTCTTACGTACATTTTCTCAGAAAATAGCAAAGTACTCAATTAATTAATGTAGATTCTTTCTGAATACTTAAAAAATGGTGCCTTTCAATTAGTTGTCAGAGACAGAATGACTAAAAGTGCATTCACCCTTAATCTCAAAGGGGAAAAGGGAAGAACAATAAAACCTCATCCACGCCATGGCCAGACTGAAGTGACTCAGGGTTTAACGGGAGATCTCTCTCCTGCCTGGGAAAGGATGAGTGTCACACTACAAAGAGAGACAGAGCGTAAAGATGTCAAAGGTCTTTAGATCTCTCTTCTGAATGAAAATCAAAGACTCTCATTAGAATGCAAAGAAATCGTTTTCAGGCTACTTGCTTTGTGAGCAAAGCTCCATCAAATATGACTAAGTTACACTCAAATTATGACAGGGAAACAGTCCTCTGGAGAAAAGATCTTCAAAGTGGCCTTTGAAAGGGGTCCACCAGGAAGCGCTGCTGCAGACCTTCTCCCAGGACCCAGAGAAGCAGGATGGGGGATGGGGGCTGCTGTCCGTCCCCAACAGGCACTTGGGCTTCCTGTTAGAATTTCTTACCACTAAGAGAAGAAAACCTCTCCTTGGTTTGCCAAAAGATATAAAAGTATCTGGTCACAAGATAAAGCAATATTACATAATCTCTCAATTTCTCAAATTCTTACAATTAACGATAATGATATAATGGCGGCTGCACACAATAACTACAATTTTGCCATAGAATTATCATCAATATTAATAAGGCTAAGTAGTGATACTAGGTGCTTATAGAGTCTTCCACCTAAAAATTTTATAGATATTATCTCAGCCATCTTTGCTAAAACGTCCCTCACCAGCAGTAGAGGGATCTGGAACACAGATGAGGATGCTTAAGAAGGAAGAAAAAGAAAGGAAAGAGGGAGAGGAACACTCACAGGGCTATAGAGATGGGGCGCCATCCCCGCAAAGAACATGGTTGTCATTTTCACACAAAAGAGTCACATGGAAACAAGTTCAGATGGCTGCAGTGATACTGGAATTCAGTGGTAGAAGCAGAAAGCCACCAGGCATGTTTCATCACAGTCCAACACTTTGTCTCAAGATCGTGGTCCTAGGGACATTCTTAGAGCCCGCAGATGCTATGCCGATGCGGCCTGCAAGGCACTGAGACAGGCTGAGTGGAATGCAGGAAAGGGTTAGAGAGCTCAGGAATATGGATACTTAACACAGCTCTGTTCATTCTGGTCTACTGAAATTCCCCAGTTCTGACTCCACTGGACACCCTGGCATGGCCCACGCTGCAAGGGAAATGCATTATCCTCTCTCCCCACTCCCAGGGCACACAGCCAGCTTCCGACTTTCTCCTCTTGGCCCTGGGTCACCAGCAGTAGAGGGATCTGGAACACAGATGAGGATGCTTAAGAAGGAGGAAAAAGAAAGGAAAGAGGGAGAGGAACACTCACAGGGCTATAGAGATGGGGCGCCAGCCCCGCCCCACCAGTATCTCTAGCTGCAGGGTGGGGGCCTGGGGAGGAAAAGGCGAGATGTGAGCAGGGGCAGCTATCTGCTGCACTCTTGTCCTGCTGCGCTACCAGGGACCTTCCCCGCCCAGGTCTATCAACTCACAGTCCCCTCTGTGCCATCCCTCACCAGCTCTGGCCCCACACACCTTCGACTTCCTATTCACTCTCTTCCCTAACTCCCTAAAGCCCCCACCCGCCAGGTTGCAAGAACTACCTCCAGTGCTGAAAGAGTGCTTGGTCTCACTCCCTAGAACATTAAGGACAGAAGTCCCATTTCTGCAGCAATCAGACAAGGGGATATTAAAAGCTCAAATATACTGAGTACATTTCCCATATAGCACTTTGTAAATACAGCTCTGAGTGAATTCATATGGATTACTTTAAGACTCAAAACCAAACAAAGACATCCTTTTATTCTTCCCATTTTACCGATGAGGAAATGGAGGTTTAGTGAGGTTATGCAAACTGTCTAAAGTTACTTAGCAGGTCTAAAGTACTTAGTAAGAGGGAAAGCCAGGATTTGAACCCAGGTCATGTGACTTCAGCACAGTTATTCTGCTTTTATGAAGACACATAATGCTAAAAACTCAGGATGCATTTTTTCCATAGAAACATTATTATATAATAAACAGTCACTGGTTCTAGAGCCCTGTTAATGGAGATCATTAGTTAAAAAGCTTCTGCAGCCTACCCTAGGAGCCTCTATATCATTGACTATTGCCATATAAAAATGGATCCCAACTCCCCACCAATCAATTCAAATGCTCGGAACACATGTATTTTCAGTGTGGGAGCTGCCATTCCCTGTGAAGGGGCAGAAATGTGTGTGTGCACATCCTATGCATCTCTGTGTAGGAAGAGCTATAAACACACCCGTGTCAGACAGGACAGGGGTCAAGACACTTTACTGATGCGTTTGATTCACCAAGTTGCTAAAACGAAAAAAGAGGACAAAATGTTACTGTTCAAAACAAACACACCTTCAGGAAACATCCCATCTAGTTAAAAAATGCCCTTTTCGTTTTCTAGTCCCAGATGAGGAGGCTTCAGTGGTGACCTGTGGATAAGGTCACATCACAATGCAGATGGAAGGTGGGTTAATTTTGTGGAACAGAAGATCTATAGTTTCAGAAAAAGTAGCCAGAAAAAAAAGAAAAGAAAAAAGAAAAAATAGAAGAAGGGGTGAAACATTTGGTTCTAAATGAATCGGTAATTCACAGCTTCCATAATGTGATTCAAAAATTTTAAGACTTACTTTATCTTCTTGGACACCTTAGGAAAACAAAACAAAACAAACATTGTCTATGAAGAACTCATGGTAGATTAAAAAATCAAATCTCTCTCTCACTATTAATATTTTCGCATGACTTTCACACAGTCTTCTTAAGTGGAACCTTGAGAGATTAATGAAAATATGAGTTATAAAATAGTTGAGGTAGGTGGAGAAAGGCCATCATTGCTACAGCAATACAGAGAGGGACTAAATGACTGATTGCCAATTCATTTCTTCAGTCTGCTGCTAAGAGACACTAATGCCAGTGTGTACTTTTCCTGATGACCTATCAGTCTTGTTCAACATTTCAGGCTGGGGACTTGCAGGCAATCATGCTGAGTCTGCAGGAGAGCCTCAAGGTCACCGCCCATTCTCTCAGCACGGTTCCAGGATATTTTGGAAGGCCCTCTTGAAGACTTGGAAGAATGATTTTCTCTCTGGAATCATCCAAAGCTCACATAATTCAGCCACTCCATGACGATAGCAATTCATTCCCACTTGCCAGGGGCGTGTTTATGCACTGACACAAGTTTCTTCAGCTCTGGATCAAAATTGCTAATGAGCTCATCTTACAAACCGCAAAGCATGGCCTGCCTGGGGGGATACAAACAAAAGGCCCAGAAATGGAGACTCCTCAGCTGCTTTCTCTACTTGCTACCAAGTTGTCTGGAAATGTAAATCAGCGTTCGAAGTGATTGCCTTGTAAGTATAGCATGATCCTAATTTTGCAAACAACAACAAAATCCAAACAGCCCAAGCAAGGCTAGGAGCACAGGCTTTCAAGCCAGAATGCCTAGGACCGAACCCTGGTTCTAATATTGTAGTGGGCTGAACACCAACCCCACCACAAAAAAAGATATCCCCACTAGGAACCTGTGAATGGAACCCAACTTGGAGAAAGGATCTTTGCAGACGTAATTAAGTTAAGGATCTTGAGATGAGATCATGCTGGATTCGGACAAGCCCCAAATCCAATGATCAGTGTCCTTATAAAAGAGAAGACACCACAGAGAGAAGTGATGTGAGCACAGAGGCAGAGGTTGGAGGGACGTGTCTACGAACCAAGGAACACTGAGGATCTCCAGCAGCTGGGACAGAGGCGCAGGTTTTCCCTCACAGCCTCCAGAACAAACCAACCTGCTAACACCTCGATTTTAGGCTTTGGCCACCCGAACCATGAGAGAATAACTCTCTGTTGTTTTAAGTCACTCAGTTTGTGGCGATTTGTTGTGGCAGCCCCAGGACACTAATGCAAATACCCGCTCTGGGCACGCTGCTTATCATCTTCATGCCTCAGTCTCCTCAGCTGTAAAATAGGGATTTTAACAATCCTCATTATGTAGGGTTGTCGTGAGGATTAATGAGTTAATGTACATAGAGTGCTTAGAACTGTGTTTGGCACAATTGTATTTTTGGAACAATATATATTATTACTATCGTCACCATCATCATCACCTTCAATATACATATAAAGGCACTGGGAAGCATCCGGGCCATATCTCTGGGTATTGGGATCAAAAATAATACTTTTTAATTGTGCCTCTCTGTTTTATACAAGTTACGTGCAAGGGGCATATATGAGTTTTGTGACTGGAAGGCATTTATTGATTTGAGGTGATCATTTATTTACAGTGACACAGGCTGCATACCTGGCAGCTCGTCACCGCCAGGGCACTGTGCCACGCTCGGCAGTGACGGAATATTTAACCAGCACACACACTGGCAGGCATCTCACAGCTCTGGGGAAACAGCAATCTGATTATTAGTACCTGAGAACCACAATGCATGAATGCTATAAGTGACCTACTCTTTTGGAAGTTGAGACGCTCTGAAAAATTGCTTCCTGTTGTTGAGCACAAGGAAACCTGATTTCCTAGTATGTGTTTCTCTCTCCATGCTAATAGCGCTTCCGCAGACATGGCAGGGAGCTTCCAGAGCTTGTATCACACTCTCTCTGTGCTCAGTTTGTAAGCCGTCTCCTATTCAGACAGCCAGCTATTTTCACTATCAGCATCACACAGCACTTCACCTTCACTGACCCGTATCTCTGTTTTTATAATGAAGTACTAAGCCCGACTCGACCACCCTGAGTCAAGAATTACTAAGGATGAGAATGTATCATGACATAAAGCGAGAACAGTCAGAGGGACACAGAGCAGGACTGCTGGTGGCATTCACGATGACAAAGGGCTCTGGCACTCCCTGGCTCGTCAGGGAGGAGAGCACAGGAGGCATTTCAGTCTCCTGGTCCAGTCACAGGCAGGTGGGTGGCAAGCACTTTCTTTTTAATAATCACTGCGAATTTGCAAAATACACCGTCTGCAAATTAGTGTTATCAGCAGCTCCTTACTGTTACCTGAAGTACACTGTATTTTAGCTCAGCAGAAACCCAGGGGCTGCCAAGTTAATGTTCTTATTCAAGATCCCCCTCAGAGCGAGCTGCACACTGGGGCTTCTAGCCCTTCCCTGCCCCAGGTAGGTGAAGAGGGTTAACCCAATCGTCCTTTAAACTTTAGGGGAGGGGCTGGCAGTTGTTACTTTGTCGGGCACCCTTGCAAGGCATGTGCTGGGAGTCTGGGGTGAAAAATGCACCTACAGATGCGCCCCTGAGGCAGGTCTCCCAGCATCACTCCTGCATCTTGTTTTGTTTGCTTTTTTGGAGATGGGCTCTTGCTGTGTTTGTCACCCAGGCTGGAGCGCAGTGGCTATTCACAGGCACCATCATGGCACACTACAGCCTCGAACTTCTGGGCTCAGGTGATCTTCCCGCCTCAGCCTCCAGAGTGGCTGGGCCTACAGGTGCGTGCCGCCATGCCCAGCACGCATTTTGAGCACCCCTCACCCCCTGACTTCTTCTTAAGCCCCCGGCACCATCCGCTTGCTCCCTTCCTGACTGCCACGCCCATTCTTCCAACCTGGATTTTCTCTTTCCGACTCAGGTCACCGAAGACTAGGATTAGTTCCATTCCTTTCCCTCTTCCGTCTGTGCCCAGGTGGATTTTTATCTAGTGATTTCGCTCCAAGTATCTACGAGCAGAATAGAGGATATAAGAACGAGAAAGGAAGGCAGGAGAAGGGGAAAGGGTGAGTGAGCGAGAGGATGCTCGAGTCACTCCTAAAACCCTGAGCAGCACTCAGGAAGGAGGCCTGGTGCTCTCCTGCATCTTCCCTGCCCCATGCTCCCATTTCATCCCCGAAGAGTTGGCCTTGTCCCTCTGTGTCCTCCTGCATCCTCTCATGTCCTCTCTGAACTCCCTGGGCCCTGCACCACGTCCCTGCCCCTCTTCCCTTTGGTAGAGAGATTGCAGACCCAAACTCAATCCCCAACGGTTTGACAACATTCATTACATCTCAGGAGAAAGTTCCACCTGTCCAGCCATCCCTGACTCCTCCTCCTGGTCCGCCCAACTCCGCCCTTCCCTGCCCCTTCTCCTTCTTGGTTCCTCTTTCTCCTTCGCCTTCTAAACGTGGATGTTTCCAAGGAATCTCTTCATTTCTCAATTGTCTCCCAGGCTTCCTCTAGAGCCTCTTGCTAAGCCTGACTCTCAAATCTTGATCTCTAGACTTCACTTCTACCCCGACGCCATGTCCGCCCTCTATTTCTAGCAGCCTCCTGGATATTTCTATGACTGTGTCCAATAGCAATTAAATATTTACAAGCACTGAATTCACTTTCCTTTCCTTGAACGTGCCTCATGCCTCCCCAATTGCCAACATTTGCTAAAGCATCACCCTTCTCCTAATGACCAAAGACCAAAACTGCAGCGTCACCTTGGACTCCTGTCCCTTGTACCACACACTCAAGGTTCACCTGGGTCATCTTCACAGCTCCTCTTGCACCTGCTCTTTACTCTCCATTTCTTTCCAGCATCCCAATTTCAGCTCTTCTTATCTTTCTGGTGGGCTGCTGTCAGCCCATTTCCCCCATAGCATTCACCACGGCTTCCACAATAACTTCCTAGCAAAGGTCTGATCCCACTGGTTTGGTATTCAAAGCCTTCTGCGATTTAGCTTCTAAAATACTCTTTCACATTCCCACCTTATCCTTTATGTACCGTACGATGTTGCTGCTGAATCATTCCATATTCCTCACATGCGGCCTGTAATTTTTGGCCTTTGTGCCTTTAAGAGATGCTGTTCCAGAATGTGCTTCTCCAGCTTTCAATGTCCCAATCCTTCTTGTCTTTAAAAACTGCCACTGTCAGGATTCCCAAACCTCAACTGCAAGCAAGGTCCGTTCTCAGCAACCCATCTGTGTAGCATTTTTACCTGTGCCTCTCTGATGACTCACGTGGCATCTTGTGTTATCTTCCTGCCTAGTCACACCTGGCAGAGGAAGGCCCCTTCTGATCCGTCTCTGAATCTCCCACAGCACCACGTGCTGCTGTGCTTTGAGGAGAGCAGGCATCTGCCAAGACCCAAATGAACGATTCTACAGACCCCTGAACACTCCGCCTCCACTCAGACTCTGCTAAGGACAGCGAGAAATGCGTAAGAAGGTAACAATTTGGTTTCCCATCTCTAGGAGCTTACATACAGCTCAGTGTGGAGCTGAGGCTAATGTACATTAGTGAATAAAAGGCAACAGAAGATAGGAACAGGATTATTGAGGATATACGATATACACATTCTAAGAAGTCAGAAGAGAAGCTCCATTTTTATGAAACTAAGTTGGATCTTAGTAATAGGTTTATCTTGGATAGGTGAAAAGACAGGCATTTCAGGGGAAGGGAGTATCAGTGTTACAGGTACAGAAACCAGAGCAAATGCAGCTTGTCCATAAGGTCATGAGTAAACCTGTCGTAAGTAGGAAAGAAAAGGCCGGGGCAGGAGAGGGAGATCTCATTCACCACGTTCCTGCTGATGCTAAGAACATGGCCTAAGTGGCCTGGAGGCATTATTCCACTTAATCCATACAACAACCCTGCAAAGTAGGTATTAGCACTGCCAGTTTCCTAAGCAAGGAGGCTGAGGCTCAAAGGGATTAAGTAACCGGCTAAGGTTACACAGGATTAGGCGGCAGAGCTGGGATTTGAAAAAGGCAGCCGGCTTCTGTTGCACCATGCTGTCTCTTCTACAGCAAAACGTCAATATCATGGGGCGTTTTTTCAGGAAGAGGGACTTCTTCTATTTATAAATAATGCAAATTGTAAAGCAGCAAGCACGATGTCTAACGTGTAGGGCTCAATACATGTTGGCTGACTGAGAATGCAAATCTGTCTACCTACAGAGAGAAGCAAGAAGGCTCCTCAACCGGATGAGGGGTCTGGGGAGAGGAGGGCGGCCCCAGGACTGGGCAGTATCTCCAGACTAAGCACAAAGAAGGGATATGACTAAAGAGTGTGGATTAATATCACCCTGCTCCAGTCCACTTCTGCTACAGAGGAAGGGAACTAATCCAACTGAACATAGCTTTGTTGTAATGAACACTCATCCTCAGAGGTGACGGACAAGAGAGAGGACGGAGGAAACATACTTGGTCTCATTGGCACATCGGATCTTGCAGCCTTCCTTGGGAATCACCAAGCCCAGGTGCATTCGGAGCCTGCAGTTTGTGGGTCCTGTGTGAGGCCACACATGAGTTCCAGGGTGCATGATGGAATATTTGATCTGCGGAGAAAACACAACTCTCTGTTCAGCCATTTATCAACATGTGGAGGAATTGCTAAATTAAAGTGACAGTACAACATTACTGTCCATTTGGATTAGAGCCTTTGTAAGACTCCAAATTGATATTCACATTTTATTTCTTTGTGAAGGAACTAAAAATAAACACTCAATGTTTTTCACAAAGTGATAAACACTGAACATTTTCCACCCTCAATGCTGACGTCAACTACATAAAATTACGGTTTATTAAAAAGGGAGTGAAAAAGAGGCATTCATCCGGCCAAACGAAATAAGCATTTCTTTGAAAAGGTCAGCATGTCCTTATTCCTAACAACTCATCGTGTTCTCCCCAGCACTGGGACTCTTGGTACCTGTCCTCTTCTGCATCCTGTAGTCTCGGGGAACTTTTCCAGTAGAGTACAGGTTTTAGGAGCTCCCTTACAGGCATTTTCATTTTTTCTTCCTAGAATAATAATGATAAAATAATTGTTAGAAAAAAATCACAGTAAAACTTTAACTCGCCCCCTTTGGACCATATGTGATCTACGTAGTCATCCTCAGGGTAGGAATGAGAAGGTTGAGTGAACACAAGACCAAGTGTCTTGTTCCCATAGACAATGACTGACGGGGCAAGGGTCCCAATTCTCCACTCAGTGCTGCACTATTTGACTAAGGATGTCTAAGGGACAAGGCACATGTTAAATACAGCTGATCTTTGAACAATGTGGGGGTTAGGGTTGCCCACCCTTGCATAGTTGAAAATTGGTGTATGACTTTTGACTCCTCCAAAACTTAACTACTGATAGCCTACTGTTGACCGGAAGCCTTACTGATAACATAAACAATTGACACACATTTTGTATGTTATATGTATTATCTACTGCATTTTTATAATAAAGTGAACTAGGAAAATGAAAATGTCATCAAGAAAATCTTAAGGAAGAGAAAACACATTTACAGTGCTGTGCTGTATTTATTGATACAGTAAGTTTATGTCACCTGTTTACAAGATGGGCCATCTGTCTGAAATGTGGGCAATTGCAGCTGCAGACCTCTACTTACAGTACACATTCAGCACTTCAGCCTCTTCCTGTAATGTCATGACTTTTCTCTGTTTCTTGGGAGCACTTCCAGCATCACTAGTGGTACTTCGTATGGGTCCCATGGTGTTACTAAAAATCTATGGTACTCAACTAAACACAAAGAAAAATATGCAAGAACTGCGAGAGATCACTTTTTACTGCGATATGCAATTTACAGGAGAGATGAACTGCTCAGGTAGAGATGATAAGCGTCACAGGGAGTTTTAAGTGGATATGCGTAACATTTGAGCTCATTCCAATAGCAACAGGAGGTGGCTATGAAATTATTACAGAAGTACAGTATGTGCCACGATTAATTTTATGCAGTTACAATTTAACACTGTCTCTTTATCCTTGTTTACATTTCTTTTGACTGCAAATGGCACCATGTATAGTCTGTGTTTGTATAAGTTTTCATAAATTTTAACTTTTTCTAATAGATTTGTGTATGTTTTATGGTAGTAAATAATAAAATAGACTAGTATCTACATATATTTTATGCATTTATATTTAACTTTTTCTTAATTTTTTGATGTTCTAGGCTACAAGGTTCATCTGTAAGTTTTTTTCAATTGTTACAAATCTCCAAATTTCCTATATATTTATTGAAATGTGCATATAAGTGGACCCGTTTAGTCCAAACCTCTATGGTTTAAGGGTCAATTGTATTAATTTTTCCCCCTGTGGCAGGCAGAATAATGGCCCCTTTCAAAGATGTTCACACTGAATCCCAGGAACCTGTGAATATGTTACCTTTCATGCAAGGCGGAATTAAGGTTGCAGACAGCATTGAGATTTCTAATCAGCTGACCTTAAAATAAGGAGACTATCTAGGATTAATTGGGTGGGCCCGATGTAATCACAGCATTCTTAAATGTGGGAGGAGGAGGCAGAGGAGTTAGTGTCTAAGTGATATAGAATGAGAAAGACTCGATGGGTCATTGCTGGCTTTGGAGATGGAAGGGGCCACGAGCCAAGGAAGGTGGGCAGCCTCTGGAAGCTCGGCCTGCAGAAGAAATGTAGTCCTGAAGATAGTTTTATCTTCAGATAAAAGTGAGACGCCTTGAAGACTTCTGACCTCCAGAACTGTTAAGATAATAAATGTGCTTGTTTCAGCTACTAAATTGCGGTAATTTTTTATAGCAGCCACAGGAAACTAATAATATCCTAAGGAAGGAAAATAGTTTATATTTCTAACCTAAAATACATTTCTAGGACTATATTAAAGAGCTACCAAAACATTATTTTTAATTGGAATGTAATATCTTTTTCAATGTCCAGGTCATTCTTTATCAATTTGTAAAGAATAAGATTTAAATAAAGAGGGGAGGAGCTTTTTGAGAGGATGTTTTCTGTGCGTGACCATATGAGGAACACAGATTCTGGGATGTGTCTTCAGCATTGTGGACTATGCAAATTTCTTCACACTCTACAAAGCCCCTGTTTATTAGGAAGGATGTGCTCAGAATGGATACGGCATCATTTGTTCTCATGGGGGAATAAAACAATAGATTTTTTAAAAGGCAGAAACATTGTATTTCCTTATTTAAGATTCCTACAAGGGACTGCTCCATCTAAAACTGAATTTAATTTTTTTTTAAATTAATGTTAGTCATGTCCTAAGATAAGCATATGCTGACAATAAAATGAGTTACAAAAGATGCAACTTAAAGGTATTTGCCTCAATCAAATGTAGCTTGACATTCGAGAAAACAGCTTTTTCTAACTAATCTTTTCACCTCTTCATTGAGTAAAATGTTAGTCACTAATTTTCATTATTAATGGAGTATCCCAAATGAATTGAATGATAAATGCCAGTTTGGATGAATGCCACACAAACACACACATGAGCCATCATAAACCATTTTTAAATGCTGGCTTTCCACGCCTTCCCCTACGCAGGGTCTGGGGACTGCTTGGCAGGAGTCCCTGATTCTGGGTTCTGTGCTGTTCAGGCAGCAGTTAAGTGAAGAGTGGTGGCTTGAGGACTTGCCACAAGCCCAGTGGTGACGGCTGAGCATGTGCCACTTGGAGAAAAGGTGTACCTTACCTGAGTGATAGGTAATGAATGGGTAACTGAACAGATTGTGTCACTAAGATTTTCACTTGCTCAGGACTAGATGACAGAGCAGTTCTAGCCCTTTAGACACACATATTTTTTTCTAGTCTGTAAACACAGATTTTCTGTAGGGGAAAAGCTGTGCCGTAGATGGCTGACATTCACGGATTGTCACTGGTAGTTTTAACTACTCGCACACGATCATTAGGGTCCAAGGAAGGCAACAACAGCTCCGTGGTGCTCATCATGGGCCAGGATCTGCTCTGCAGGCTCACAGTAACGCATCTGATGTCCACAGCACCCAGTAAGGGAGGCACTATTAGCGCTGTATTTTGTGGAAGGGCGACTGAGGCACAGAGGAGTCACATAGTAAGTGGCATAGTGAGAATTCCAACCAAGCCAGGCTGGACCCAGAGTTCACACTCTTAACCAGGACCGGGACCACCTCTCCGTTACTGTCATTATTACATAATGTGCTCTTCTTACGTAGTAAAAATGTATTAATGCATATTGGGTAACTGTGTGTCAGATTGTTGTCTAGTGCTCATTGATCCTAGTACCAACCCCATACTTGAGGCACTATTTCCATGGCCATTTTTCAACGAGGAACTTGGGGCTCAGGGATTCAGGAACATGCCCACATCAGACAACTAACAAGCAGGATCCGGACTCTAACCTAGAACTGTTGGTTTCCAAAGCCTATGCATTAAAGTATAATTTCTCACTGTGTTGCATCAGGGATTAGAAGGCAGCTGTGCAGGAGCAAATCTGTTAACGCAATGTGAGGAGGAATGACCAGCATCTACAACTCGATGGCTTTGTTGTTTTTTATTATTTCTCACCAAGTTTAAAGTAACTCTGAAGCAGCAGTAAACTTTGTTTCTCTGGGAAATGGCCTACGAAAGAGATCTAACTGCTACTGAAAACGTGAAAGAATCATTTGAATATATGTGAATATACATTATGAGGGATATTCATGGAGCTGAGGTCCTGGGTTGTATCTTTCTTAAGTTTCAAGGCTCTACTGCTGGGGTGACAACAGGTTCCACTTTCCATGACAACTCTGATCAATCGATAGTGGCTGCCTGCCAGGCTATGTTGAGGAGGATTCGGAGGTCCAGCTTCAGCTCATTCTGAAAGGCTACTGGGATTGGTTAGCACCATTTTCCATGGCAGGGGCTCTAGAAGAAAAAATGATAGCACATGTGTGGCATAGTTGAATCATTGCTGGTGACAAGCATTAAAATGTGAACAAAACAGATGTTCCAGAATATGTCCACACAGCAATTTTAAACATATTTGTGGAGACAAAAAAATCATTATTTATATTTGCTGATTCTTTTTTTTCCCCCCTCAACTCCAAAAAGCTGATCCTTTAAAAAGGAACACAGCTGAGTACTTATTAAACTACTTGGAGACTTTATCAGTTTGCTAGGGCTGCCATAACAAAACACCAGACTGGGTGGCTTAAACAACAGAAATTTATTTTCTCACAGTTCTGAAGGCTGTAAATCCAAGATTAAGGTGTTGGCAGGTTTCGTATCTCCTAAGGCCTCTCTTCTTGTCTTGCAGAAGGCCACCTTCTTGTTGTGTCCTCATATGTCCTTCTCTTTGCACGCACATCCCTAGTGTCTCTTTCTCTTATAGAGACATCGGTCCTATTGGATCAGGGACCCACCTTTATGACCTCATTTCATCTTAACCACCTTCTTAATGGCCCTATCTCAAATACCGTCACACTGGGGGTTAGGGCTTCAACATATGATTTTTTGTGGGGACACGACTGTGTGCATAGCAGAGACCTACCATGATTTCACTTCTCATTTGGATACAAACAAAACTTCCAGCCTAGACTTAGACAACCTTTATATCTTTATTAAGCCAGATGCTCACTGCCTTTCTGTCTGGATTTGAGCTCTCAATTCTACCAAGCGAATTGGCCTGCTGCCTGCCCCTCACCCCACCAGGTTCTCCCCCGCCCTGTCCCTTCCCATTCCTGGATTCTCTCTCCTCTATTTCTGAGCCACAGCACCTGAGATGGCATCTGCCTTCTGGGATTCCATCCTGCTTCCATGTAAACTACGATTGTAAAATTATTCTTTACACTATAAATTTGTTTACAGTGTTTTAGTTACTGGATTTCCCCCCTAGAAGCGTGGAACCACAAACAAAAGGCCACAGAGAACCTTAATGAATCTTCTCCAAAGAGAAACTATGCATGTTATATTCTTTTATGACAATAGAACTAGAAATTAATTTTAAAAGTTGAAGCAGGCCGGGTGTGGTGGCTCACGCCTGTAATCCTAGCTCTCTGGGAGGCTGAGGCGGGTGGATTGTTTGAGCTCAGGAGTTCGAAACCAGCCTGAGTAAGAGCGAGACCCCGTCTCTTTTAAAAATAGTAAGAAATTAATTGGACAAATTGGACTAAAAATACATAGAAAAAATCAGCCGGGCATGGTGGTGCATGCCTGTAGTCCCAGCTACTTGGGAGGTTGAAGCAGAAGGATTGCTTGAGACCAGGAGTGTGAGGTTGCTGTGAGCTAGGATGATGCCACGGCACTCTAGCCAGGGCAACACGGTGAGACTCTGTCTCAAAAAAAGAAAAGTTGAAGCAACTGCACAGATTGGAAAACACATGCTTATCACACACATGGACACACATACACATCTAAATTATTTTGATTCAAAATAGGAATTGGGACAGAAATGCAGTCTTGATAATAACTCAAGTGAAAATACCATACATTACAGTTTTATGGAATGCATCTAAAGCTATATCTAGAGGTTAGTTCACAGCCTTAAACTTTTATTAATAAAGAAGAAAGAGTGAAAATAAATTTACTCAGGAGTTCTACTCAAAAATTTTAAAAGAACAATAAAATAAGCAACAAAAAGAATGAAAGGAGGAAGAAAAAATATAAAAGCCGTAATTAGAAAACATAATCATATTATATGTGAGAAGTAATTTTATGAGCTTTCTAAACAACAGAATAGATAGAACTCTGTCACACTTGAAAAAGAAAAAAAACAACATGCAAATTCCATTCAGTGGGAAGAACAATTTAACAAAGATACTAAGAAAGAAAAAACATAAGAAATTACTCTGAGTAATCAATGGAAAATCAGGTATAATCCACCTACAGAAAAACTTAAATGTCAAAATGTTACCTCTAACCAAATTATTTTTCTATTACTTATTTTCTTTCTTGCTTAATACTTTTATATGTCCTAAAATACTTGGCATATTTTGATTTTATCCAAAAACCTTGTTTTTTCTTTTTCTTTTTTTGGAGGGACTACAGTTTCTGGAAATGATCTCTAGGATACGTGCTATTTGGAAGCATTACTTCAAGAGGCCTGGTAGCTTCCATGAAGCATAAGGATGTTAATGGAACCAAAATATCAGTGAACACTCAAATGTCAATAGAATTGACTCATTATAGTGACATGTCAAAAACATATAACCATGTTACCCACATATGGATTGTATAGTTCCTTTAAAAAATAATCTCCCCCTACCCCATAACCTCAGGCATTTATCATCTCTTTGTGTTAGGAACATTCCAGTTCTACTCTTTTAGTTATTTTAAAGTATATCCTAACTTACTGCTGATTATAGTCACTTTGCTGTGCTATCAAGTATTGTTCATTCTATGTAACTATCTAACTATATTTTTGCAGCCATTAACCATCCCCACTTTATCCCTCCTCCTCCCCACTACCCTTTTCAGCCTCTGGTAACCATCATTCTCCTCTCTGTCTCCATCAGATCAATTGTTTTCAATATTTAGCTCCCACACATGAGTGAGAACACGTGAGATTTGTCCTTCTGTGCTTGGCTTATTTCACTTAACATAATGTTCTCCAGTTCCATCCATGTTTTTGCAAATGGCAAGATTTCATTCTTTTCTGTGGCTGTGTAGTATTTCTTTGTGTACACATACCATTATTTCTTTATCCATTCATCCACTATGAGCATTTAGGTTTAGATTCCAAATCTTTGCTACTGTGAATAGTGTTACAATAAACATGGGAGTGTAGATATCTTTTTGATATACTGAATTCCCCTCCTTTGAATATATACTCTGCAGTGGGATTACTAGGTCCTTCAGTAGTTCAAATCTCCGTACTTCTCCATAGTGGTTGCACTTTCACATTCCCACCAACAGTGTACGAGCGTTCCCCTTTCTCCACATCCTTGCCAACATTCGTTATTGCCTATCTTCTTGATAAAAGTCATTTTAACTGGGGTGAGATGATATCTTATTGTAGTTTTGATTTGCATTTCTCTGATGACTAATGAGGTTGAGCATTTTTTCACATACCTATTGGCATTGTGTATGTCTTCTTTTGAGAAATATGTATTTAGATTCCTTTGCCCATTTTTTAATCAGATTATTTGATTTTTTTCCTATTGAGTTGTCGTAGCTCCTTATATATTCTAGCTATCAATTCCTTGTCAGATGGGTAGTTTGCAAATGCTTTCTCACATTCCATGGGCTGTCTCTTTGCTTTGTTGATTGTTTCCTGTGCTGTGCAGAAGCTTTTTAACTTAATGAAACACCATTTGCCCAATTATGCTTTGGTTGCCTGTGCTTTGGGGGTATTACTTAAGAATTCCTTGTCCAGACCAATGACCTGAAGCATTCTCCAATATTTTCTTTTAGCAGTTTCATAGTTTCAGGTTTAAGTTTAAAGATTTAAGTCTTTAATCTATTTTGATTGGATTGGATGGGGAACCTGTGGCCTTCTTATTTCAGGATTGTTCTTTTTTAAGGACTAAGGGAGGCAAGAAAAGCTTCATCTTTCTCTACTGCACCTCTTTTAATAAAAGGATTTGTTCTATAAAATTTGGATTCAATCAAAAGGCCACATTCAAGGATCCAGAAGACCACACGTGGCCCCAAGGCTGCAGGTTCCCCACCCCACACACTGTATATTTTTGGTAGCTTTTTAAAGATTAAGTTCACTATAGATGTGTGGATTTATTTGTGGATTCTCTATTCTGTTCCATGGGTCTATGTGTCTGTTTTTATGCCAGTACCATGCTGTCTTGGTTACTACAGCTCTGAAGTATAATTTGAAGTCAGGTAATATGATTCCTCCAGCTTTGTTCATTTTGCTCAGCATGGCTTTGGCTATTTGGGGTACTTTGTGGTTCCACATAAATTTTAGGATTATTTTTTCTATTTCTGCAATAGACATTTTAACGATATTGATTAATCCATGAGCATGGAATATCTTTTAATTTTTTTGTGTGTCCTTTTCAATTTCTTTCATCAGTGTTTTATAGTTTTCATTATAGAGATATTTCCCTTTTTTGGCTAAGTTTATTCCTAGGTATTTTATTTTATTTGTAGCTACTCAAAATGGGATTACTTTCTTGATTTCTTTTTCAGATTTTTTTCTGTTGGCATATAGAAATGCTATTGATTTTTCATTTTGATTTTGTATTCTGCAACTTTACTAAATTTGTTTATCAATTCTGATAGCGTTGTTTTGTGGAGTCTTTAGGTTTCTCTAGATATCATATTGTCTGCAAACAAGGATAAATTGACTTCTTCCTTTCCATTTGGTTGATTTTATTTCTTTCTCGTCTCTGATTGCTCTAGCTAGAACTTCCAGTACTGTCTTAAATAACAATGGTAAAAGTGGGCATCCTTGTCTCGTCCCAGATCTTAGAGGAAAAGGTTTCATTTTTTCCCCATTCAATATGATATTAGCTGTGGGTGTGTCATATATGGCTTCTATCATGTGGAGGTTAGTTCCTTCTATATACAGTTTTTTTTATTGTGTTGAACATGAAGGGATGTTAAATTTCATTGAATGCTTTTTCACCATCAATTGAAATGATCATATGGTTTTTGTCCTTGGTTCTGTTGATATGATGTATCACATTGATTAATTTGAATATGTTGAACCATCCTTGTATCCCTGGTATGAATCTAACTTGATCATGATGAATAAATCTTTTTAATGTGTTTTTAAATTTGGTTTGCTAGTATTTTTTTTGAGAATTTTTGCATCTATGTTTATCAGAAATATTGGCCTTCAGTTTCCTTTTTTTGCTGTATCTTTGCCTGGTTTTGGTATCAGGTTGATACAGGCCTCATAGAATGAGTTTGGGAGTATTCCCTTCTCCTTGATTTTTTGCAATAGTTTAAGCAGGATTAGTATTAGTTCTTTAAATGCTTGGTAGAATTCAGCAATGAAGCCATTGGGTCCTGGGCTCTTCTTTGATGGGAGAGGTTTCATTACTGCTTCTATCTCATTCCTGATTCAGGTTTTGGAATTCTTCTTGGTTCAATCTTGGTAGATTGTGTACATCTAGGAATTTACCCATTCCATCTAGATTTTCCAATTTATTGGCATACAGTCACTCATAATAGTCCTTAATGATCCTATGGATTTCTGCAGAATCAGTTGTTATGTCTCCTTTTTCATTTCTGAATTTATTTATTTGGGTTTTCTCTCCTTTTTTCTTAGTTTGGCTAAAGGTGTGTCAATTTTATCTTTTCGAAAAACCAATTTTTCATTTCACTGATCTTTTGTATTTTTTTGTTTCAATTTCATTTATTTCTGCTTTATCATTTCTTTCCATCTACTAATTTTGGGTTTGATTTGCTCTTGTTCTTCTGGTTCTTTGAAACACAACATTAGGCTGTTTACTTGAAGCTTTTCTACGTTTTTGATGTAGGCACTTATTGATATAACATTTTCTCTTATTACTGCTTTTGCTGTATTCCATAGGTTTTGATATGTTTTCATTTTCATTTGTTTGAAGAAATTTCTTTTAATTTCCTTATTAATCTCTTCATTGACCCACTGGTCATTCAGGACCATATTGTTTAATTTCCATGTGTTTGTATATTTTCCAATATTC